>RPOG01003368.1:0-65526 GCA_008086565.1 Thalassoma bifasciatum
AACGGCGAGGAGAGCTTGAGTGACGCTCCTTATGCATGTGACGTCTGCGGGAAGCGGCTGAAATCTGAGGCGCTCCTCGCTGCGCACGCCAGAATCCACTCAGGAGACAAACCTCACCACTGCAGCCTGTGTCTGCGCAGCTTCCAGAGCGCCACCTGTCTGAAGCAGCACCACATCCGGGTTCACCTGAGAGTCAGGGCGAACAAGGCGTCGCACGCCACAGGGCGAAGGGCGAGCTCCATGGCGGGGAAAGAATTCCCGTGTCCCGTCTGCGGCAAAGTCTTCAGGTTCAGGTCTCTGCTGGCGAGTCACTCTCTGATCCACAGCGAGCTCCGACCGTACGCCTGCGAGTTCTGCAGCCGCAGCTTCAGGCGCCTCAGCCACCTGAAGAGGCACCGCGAGGTCGTCCACGCCAACGGTGCGCGCATGCCGCAGAGCTTCATCTGCCACATCTGCGGCAAAGACAAGAAGTGCCGCTCGCAGCTCGCCAGACACGTCATCATCCACACCGGGGAGCGACCTTACACCTGCGACCTCTGCCCCGCTCGCTTCAACCGCCGAGGAAACCTGCAGCAGCACAGAAAGCGCATGCACGGCGTGGGGGTGGTACCTGCAGAGGAAGTCCCGCCAATTCTCTTCGATGATGACTTGATTCCCGCTCTGACGTACAAACAGGAAGAGACGGTGGTCGCTGTGGACGCCACGGCTGAAGTGTGTGAAGCTGCAGAAATCCACGAGACGGTTCAACAGCTCATAACTGACACCTGACCTTAAATACAACAAACGAACTGAGCACGCTCACAACAACCCTCCCTTCTTTGAACTTTGACCTTTAGTGTGTGAGTCAGAACAGGTGTGATGTCGCTGAATGGATGTTTGAAATGTTCTATGATTGAATGTGAATGATGATGGATTTTCATTAAAGAGAAATAAACACCTGCAGACAGTTTCTGTTCATGGATCGTTTATGCCCCGCCCACTGGCCCTGATGCTGCGCTGTGATTGGCTGAGCTGCTGTCAGTCATGTTCTTCTCAGTCACATGATCATCAGCTGACTTCACATTTTATTTCATCAGTGTACCCTCCTCCCTTCTTCCTTTTTTTCTCTCCTCTTTTTAAAAAAACTACACTTCTCCTTTTCCTCTGAATTACCCTCCATTTTTAACCTTCTTCCTCTCCTTCTGTCCTCTTTCACCCTCATTTCCTTTCCTTTCTCCTTCCTTCCTTCTTTGCCTCCTTCCTGCCTTTTCTAATTTCCTGTTTTTTGCCTCTTTCTTTTCTTTTTCTCTTCTTACATCTTTCTGTCTCCTCTCTTCCTCCATAGTCTGTCTCCTTCTATCCTCTGCTTCTTCTTGTCCTTTTCTGTCTTCTACCCTTTCCTTTTTTACACCCCCCCCCGCCCTTTTGACTCCTTTTTTCTTTTTCTATCCCCTTCTATCCTTCCTTGCCTCTTTGTTTATATTTCTCTCTCTTTCTATCCTTCTTCCTCTCCTCCCTTTCTTTTTTTAGTCCCCTTCCATCCTTCTTTACTCACATTCTTTCCTTTTCTATCTCTTTGTGGCCATCTTTGCCTTTGTCTTTCATTTTTTTCTTCTTCTGTTCCTTGCCTCCCCATTTTATTTCTGTCTCCTTCTATCATTCTCCTTTCCTTTTTATATCACTCCATCCCTTTCCACTCCTCCTTTCCTTTTCTATCTCTTTCTGACCATCTTTGCCTCCTTTTTCCCCATTCTATCCTTCTTTGTCTCCTTCCCTTTTCTACCTCCTTGTGTCCTCCTTTACTGCCACCTTTCCTTTCTTGCATCCTTCTCTCCTTTTCTCCTTTTTTATTTCATTGTGGCCATATTTCATCCTTTCATTTTGTTTTTCCTTCAATTCTTTTTTGACACCTCCTTTCTACCTTTTTCTATCCTTCCTTGCCTCTTCCTTTCCTTTTCTTTCTCCTTCCATCCTTCTTTTCCTTCTCCTCCCCTTTTCTACCTCCTTCTAGCTTCCTTTGCCGCCTTCTTTCCTTTCTATCTTTCTCATCTTCTCTTGCCTCCTCCCTTCCTTTTCTGTCCTCTCCTTTTCTCCTTTCCTTCTCAATCTCTTTCTGTCCCTTTTTGACTCATCTTTACCTCCTTTCTTACCATCTCCTCTTCCTCTTTTCATCTGTTTTCTTTTCTTTATCCTCATCCGGCTCCTCTCCTCTTTTTCATTATTCCTCAGTTTCCTCTTCACCTTTTTTCACTTCCTTCTGATACTCCTTTCTTGTTTCATATTTTCCTGTATCCTTGAAACATCTTCTCTGACTTTCTCTTTTCTCCACACCTTCTTTCTTACCTTTCTTCATCATCACCCCATCTCTCTCTTTCTCCTCTCCTCCTCTCTTATCCTCCTCCTCGTCCTTTTCCTCACCTATTTTTCTGTTTCAACAAGAATCGACTGAGACGACGGGAAGCGTTTTATTTCTGACAAACAGGAACAAACATACAAAACACACACAAACACGTGACGACAGCGTGTGTGTTTGTGTCACGTGACGAGCGGCGCCTCCACAGTCAGTCACAGTGATGAGCTGGATTATTGGGTCAGTTGAGGAGGGATTGATGGATTATAATAAAGTTATTAAATGATATTATTTCTGGGTTAACGGAGACTTATGATATTAAAGAAATTAACAAATTCAATTAATAAAAAGGTTTAACATGAAAGAGCTTTAATCTCAAAGTGTTCAGGGGAATTAAACCCATTAAACTTAAATGAGGCTTTTATTTTGTAAATGAACTTTGATGCTGAAAAAAAAAGCTCTCCAATGTGATGTAAACTTTAAAGAAGCAGGTTAAATAGATATATAAAGTCTTTAAAACTTCCATTTGAGGTTGATCAGCAGAAATGGATGTGCTGTGTTCAGGTGGCGCAGGAAAATGCAGCTTTGTGTACTGCCAGAATCGTAGGAGGTTTGGAAAAAGCAATGGATTTATGATGAAAAAAAAAGATGAGAATTGAAGTGAGAGGAGGAAATGAAAGTTATAGGACAGATGTGAGGATACAGGTGAGGATAAACAGGTGTAGTAATCTGTGTGTACTCGAGTATAAATATTAAATCAGCAGTAACTGAGGCAGCAGCTGCGATGGCGTCATCACCCTCTCCTCCATGCAGCTGATTGGTTGAGTTGTGGAATGATGTCACAAAGTCACAGTGATGTCAGACCTCCATGCTGTCTCCTTTAGGCGTCCGGGAGATCCACAAAGTGGACTGGTTGATGGCTGTTTTTGTGCGAGGCGTGCTGAACAAGGACAGAGGATTATCAGTGTGACACAAACAACCACGCTCTTCATCAGCATCATCTTCATCAGCATCATCATTATCATCATAGTCTGCATCAGCATCACTTTTAGCGTGACCAAACATCCTCTTTAGCCAGGACATGTTTCTCCTTTTGGTGGTAAAATTATTTCCATGGGGATTTTATGAAATTCCCCCAAATTTTTAGGTTTGCTCTGACTGTTGTGCTGCACTGTCAGACAGAAAATGCTGAAGTAGAAATGCATTTTTACAGACAAACTGCACTTATATGGTGGTACCCCTCTTTCATCTATGTCGTGACTGGTGTTGAGGAATTTTTTTTGGCCCCTATAAAGTGATGTGAGAAAAATGTGAGATTAAAAAAAACAAACAAAAAAAAAACAAAACCACAAAGTAAGGAGAAAAAAGTAAATATTCCGCAATAATATTGTGAGATTGAATAGCCAAAATTAAAAGAAAAAGGTTACAATTTACAGATAAAGATAATCAAAGTTATGAGATGAAAAGTCAACATTTTGGAATGATAAAGACCTAATTCTGACATATAAAGTCAATTTTTGAGCTACAAAGTCAAGGTTTTGAGATAGAAAGACAAATTTTGAGAAAAAGGTCAAATTCTGAGAAAAAAAATCAACAATTTGAGGTTAGAAAGTCAAAAATCATAAGCTAGTTAGTCACAATCATGAGAAAATGGTCAACATTTGGGTAAATAAAGTCAAAATTACGAGAAGAGTCGTCAACAGTTGGGATAACAAAGTCAAAATTTGAGATATTTTAGCCGAAATTTTGAGATAAAAGTCCAAGTTTGTGTCAAAAAGTCAGTCAAATTTCGATTAAAAAAAATTAAAAATAGGATACAGAAAGCTGAAATCTTAATGCAAAAAGTCTGAATCAAGAGAAAAAGAAATTCGAGAACAAAAAGTCAAAATTTTGCACTGAAAAGTCAACATTTTTGAGCTTATTAGTCAACATTTTGAGATAAAAAGGGACAGATTGGAGATTAAAAGTAAAGATTCTGAGAGAAATTTTCAAAATCGTGAGAGAAAAGTTGATTTTTTTCTCAAAATTTGGACTTGATAACTGCAAAAGAAAAAAGAATTTCAACAAAGCCAGTTTTTCTTAACTTTAGTTTTAATTGGCGAAAACAAGCTTCTATGCATAATTTGTTTTTATGTTATGGGAAATGTGTCCTTCAAACAGAAAAGGAGTTTTTGATTGATGTTTGAGTTATGAAGCTACTTTGTCGTCCCTGAGCATCTTTGAATAATCTCTCTGTGTTTTTGGTTTTTAGAAAAAGATCATCCTGTTCACTTTCATCTACTGCTTCAAACACACTCAGCTCCAGACTGAGCATCGACTGTCTGAGGAAAAAAAACTCCAGATTCAGCAAGAACCACCTGAACTGACGCCAGGTATTCACACACACACACACATACACACACTCACTTAAACACACACATACACCCAGCATGCAGTGGGGCACTGAGCCAACAGAGGCTGTAAATCAACTCTTGTTAACAAGACATGTGAGTGTGTGACCCGTCATAATCACTGAGTAAGCACTACACACTCACACACACATATAAACACAGCCTGCATCTTCAGCACTAACAGGAGTCACAGTGTAAGCACATTGAGAGTTTGGAGCAAGGGTTGCTGGGAGTTGTAGTCTCACCTTCGGCTGAGCATTTGAAAGCAACACGTCCCAGAAGCCACCAGGATGAGCAGCAGCAGCGGGATTGTGGGTATAATGACGTAGATTAGCAGCATACCTGAACAGAAACAACAACATGAGACCTGAGTACAGTAGGGGTCAAAGGTCACAGGTCAGCTGTGTGTACCTGAGGCTCCAGCCATAGTGACCTGATCGTCCTCTCCATCCGATGATTGTTTGACCACACCTCCACCTGCTGTGGCCTCTGAACACACACATAGAAACACAAAAAGGCATATAAGGCGCAGCTGACACTCTGAAAAATTCACATTAAAGAGGGGTATGAAGGTATCTTATGTTTGAAACATCAATGTAAAAGTACGAGAAATTTATGAGACTTGCTGCAACTGGTGACATCACTGAATCTGGATCTCCTACCTACTTCACAACACATCAGATGTGCAGACCTCAAACACCGAGGCCAATGCCAATAGCTCCACCTTGGGGGTCTCGAGAGGGCTGGCGAATCAGAGGGGAGGGGGTTTGAGGAGCTGGGAGCCTTAAAGGCACAGCAGCTAAAAGAAGTGTTTCAGTTAATCCTATTACTATGACTAATTTTCTGTTTGTTTAGTACTTCGTGTTACTGGCCAGTGCATTAATAGTACTCTATAAATAAAATCTGATTGATTGATTGAAATTGAGGCTGAAATAGAGCTATTCTACAACAACAGTGACAGAAAAATTGGTTATTTTGTGGGTTATAAATCATATAAAGCCAATACAGGGGTAATAGAGGGATGGTATAGGCTTTAAAAAAAGACCATACCCCCTCTTTAAAGGGACAGTTAGGACTTATTAAGTGAGCTTGAAAAAGTCTGATATCTCGATAAATGTCTGATCACAATCCAAACCTTAAAATGAGATTATCAGCGACGAACTAGCTTCATCAACAGCAACATCACAGAGACTGACAAAGTTTAACAGTGAGACGAGATATCTGTGTTTTTTCTCTGATAAAAAACTATGGCTGTGATTTATTCAGTAGTTATAGTGGAAGCTGTACTACCTGACAGAAGAAAGCTAAATAGGAGAGTGATAGCGCATGGGCTAAAGGCGAAAACATGAGTTAAGTTGTTTGTGATAATGTTCATTTCAACCCACATGCAGCAGTTATTCTGCAGTGGTTTGTTCAAACTTAGGAGTCTAAGGTTGGCTGTAACATCGTTTCCAGGTAAGCGGGAGGCTGACACGCAACAATACTTTTGCAGCAAACGGCCCCTAAATGTCACCTGTGACTCGTCCTTCTGGAGGGTCGACCTGTTTCTTTCCAAGAAGGCTCTCTGGAAGACAGAAAAGAGAGGAAGAAGCTGATTGGCTGTTGGCACCTGTCTGGTTTAATAGAGGGAAGCTGATTGGTTGACTGTACCTGGTTGATATTTGCAGATGAAGTTGTGTTTCATGTTGCAGCGGTCGTCGTTCCATTGGTAGAGATAAGCTCCGCCCAGACCAGGAAGTGCCGTAGGCTGATGGTACATCACGACGCAGGCTTCTCCTCCACAGGATGGCTCGTCAAAATACCAGTTCCTACGTCATTGTCATCATTACTCTCAGAATCACTACCATCATCATTGTAATCATCATCATCACTCACCTGAAGGAGGCGGGGCTTCCATCTGTCCAATAGTAAAGCTGCGGACAGGAAGTGAAGGTGTTGCTGAGTTCAGGTTGGGTTTGTTCTCCATCCACGCGAGTCAGACCGATCCAGAAATCTCCGTCAGCTATACCTCCTTTTCCTCCTCCTCCTTTTCCTCCCCCAGCCCCGCCCACTGCTCCCGAACGCAGCTCCTTGATTGGAGGAGGACATGATGTGAAGCAGACAGAGGAGCGAGAGGAGACGAACATGTTGGTGTGTGTTTTACCTGCAGCAGGTTTTCAATCTCTCTCTGCTCAGCTGGACTTTCGATGCTCAGCAGCGACCCGCCGTCCATCTCACAGGCCTGGCACGCCTCCCTGAACGCCACACGGCTTGACACGTCGTGGAAGTATGCGATTTTATAACAAGGTCGCTCTGGACCTCCGAGACACACGTTCTGACCTGGAGAGGAAGAAAAACAGACCCTGACTCTTAATTCAGACTTTTATTTCTGTGCAGACTGTTAACATTTGTGATGAGTGGATTTGGCTTCTTGTTTTCAGCAGAAAGGTGGAGATGTCGTCCATCTTTTCATACGTCAATAATGTGACGCTGTGACCACTTTTTCTTCACTTTTTTTAATGTAGCTTACATTGCTCGTAAACATTCACGTCTCTTTATAACTTTTTTTCTCATGGATTTTTTTTTGTGTTTAAAATTGTTTTCAAACATTTTAACAAAAAAACTTAAAGAACAAGGAAGAATGAACAATAATATAGGGGGAAAAAAAGGGAGAGAAAGAGAATAGAGTGGATGATAAATATCATGGGGGAAAAAAGAAAAGAAAAACAAGGGATTCATAATACATATGGTGTGTAAAGTAAATTGAATATGAAATGGAGAACAAAAAGTAAATAATCAAAATAATCGTAATATGCATATGTATACCCATGTACATATAAATACACATACCCATATACAAACATAAAGACACAGTGCGTCCAAGAAAAAAGTGCAAAACAAATGCAAATTTGTTAGCCTTCGATACGTCATCTCAACAACTTGACTGTGGTAGTGCAGCAACAAAAAAAAAGAAAAAAAAAAAACGTTTTTGAGGCTCAAGATCTATTGCATATTTCTACAAAGCCGTAGAGATGGTTAAATCAGTTTGCGTTAATTAAGGCACTCCCGGTAATTGAAATAAAATAACTCAACATTTGCTTTACTATTTGGTGGAGGATGTAATTAAAGGGTTAAAAACACTTAACTGGGTTTTTTGCAGAAATTCATGTGCACAATTAATTCAAATGTTTGAACGATGCCCAAATATTTATCCTTATTATAGTATTTTTCAAAATGGCCTATTCAAAAGTCTTGTCTGTCAGTGATCCTTGCACAGTTTATGGGTTACACACGTCTTGTAGGTGCAGGGTAATTAAAGTGGAGCGTTTGATAATCACAGTGTTGGTGTTATGGAGAAATGATGATGAGCGTGCACAGACTGAGCCCTGCTGATCCAGAGCAGCAGAGCCTGCAGAGAGTCTGCAGTCATTAATACACAGTCTGCCTCAAACAGGGGCTACTCTCAGTGATTAGCTGGAGTCTCTTCTGCAACATCATCACTTTACTGTCAGAGACACAATTTCTGTCTACTGTAAAAACCTTCTCCCTCTCTCTCTCCCCCCTCTCTCAGTTTCTTAGAGCTCAGCTGTATCTCAGAGTCAGTGTAAGTAAAATTAATAAATGTTCCTGTTGAAGAGTTTCTTCCTCGTGCTGAGCGGTAAAGTAGAAGCGGATGTTTGACCAGTTACAGATTATGTTACACCTTTTATAAAATTCACTTTCAGTAAATTTAATCACGTCGTTCACATGGCAGCCATGTTGCTTTGACACCACTCTGAGGGTGTGATGCAGAAGGCTTAGTTTTCTGCTGTAATTTCAAAATAAAATACTCCACATAATCTGTTATCTTCAGCACCTAATGCTAGTTTATTTATTTATTCATTTTCTTCTGTTTACTCAAACTTACCTGGATTTAATGTAATTACTTTTAATACAATATAACAACAGAGTAGGTGAGGTTAATGTTAATACAAGTGAACATATAGGAACACATGGTATCACTTTGAGTTGTTATGACCTACCATACCGACTCTTCAAAAGCATATCTTTATATTTTTACATGCTTTAGTGTCATTTTTTTACACAAAACTTTTGCTTTACATCAATATAACCCTTATATCCAACACTTTGTGAAAGGTATAGTCTTATGTCTAGACTAAATAAATTGCGAAAAAGTGCAATAAACTATAAAACATGAACAATTTTCATCTATTTTTCCAAATACGTGGCTGTGTCACTAAAAAAATGTAAATGTGAAAAACATATATTCAACGTAGGAAGTGATGTGGGTCATAATGTTTGGTTTTTTACACTTTTGATTGGATTTCTTCATACATGCTCTGGGATGTTGAAAAATGCAAAATGAAAGTGTACCTCCCCAAATTTCATATCTTTGCCTTCTTAAACTAATAGCTTTAGTCACTTATTTAGGAAAATTACGTTTTTGCCAAAGTCAGATCTTCCGGATTCTCTCCACTTCGGGTAAAATGGTCAACATCTTAATTGAAAAGGCTGTTTTTCCCTCAGTATTTTAAAGGCATAAATCAATCGTGAACTCTATTTGGTCCAGTTTATTCTGTTTCCTGAAAAACTCGAAAATGTGACTCAGGCCATTAGATTAAAAGGGTAAAGATGAGCTGAAAGAATGATCGATCTACTTTATCTGGTTTCAAATCTACTTCAAACTGAAACTTAATACTCAAACAGCAGTGTGGACACTACACTGGGCTCTTTAAAACATTTTTGACACACTTTTAAACAACATATAACGACTCATAACTACAAAAGTTATCTTTCCAGAAGTTCACATATTTTAACATTTCAACATAAACAAACATTCAACAGTGTTGTCTGAGTCAGAATTTCAAATATGGCTCCCACCAAACATCAGTGTCATTACTCTTTGTCAGAAACAAATGGGTGACGTCATGGATACAACGTCCATATGTTATACACGCTATAAGCTTTACACATTTAAATTGTCACTTTAACATGTGTGTAGTTTGATAAAATCATAAACTATAATAATTGGACAGAGCCTCCACGACTTCACCCATTTGTTTCTGAAATGGAGTTTTGAAGACAAACAGCTGGTGCAGCCAAATTGGAAATGGGATGGGTGACCAGTTTCTACACAAACAGCTATTGGGCGAACTCTTGATCTAAATAACTTCCAAACTACCAAGCAAGAGACCCCCCCCCCTCACCCTGCAGTTCCTTGAGTGACCACTTGAGGCTGGCTTCAGAACAAGCAGAAGCACATACACACGAGTTCTAAAAATCAGATCTTTACAGCAAAAAAGGTTTAGGCCCCTAAAATGCACAAAAAAAAAACACAGAAAAAAATCTGCATTGACACAGGGACTTAAAGCGCTGTAGTATGCATGTCAGGCCTGTAGATGGCGATATAACTGTAGGAGCCATAAATAAAACAAAGTTTTAGAGGCTGAACAAGAGGTGAGCTGATCATCTGGAGTTTATACTAAAAACTTTTTCTCTGATTGCAGAAAAAGTGCAATAAATGAACATTTTGTTGGAGGGCATTCAGTAGATTCAGCAGCACAAAAATGAAATGGTAGGTTGCTGTTGTTGTTTTTCTGTTCACACTGGGCACAGCCGAGCATGACGTCAGTGTTTTCTCTGAAAATGTCAGCATGGCGCTTACATGAGAACAGCGCAAACGGCATTTCAAAAAACTTCCATTCAACAGTTTGCGTATTAGGTTGGCTGAAACACCGTTTCCAGTGTAAACAGGAGGCTGAAACACAACAATACTTTCGCATTTCACCCTAAAACCATTGTTGTGTAAACGGGGCCTTAATCTGAATTGCTCATTTGTCTTAGATTGTCACTCAGGTTAGAGTTTGGCTGACTTGATTGACAGGTGGGCGCACTGAAGCCGTTAGTGACGAAGCTAAAAGCCGCCTCTTTACCTCAAACTACCTCAGCAGACGTGAGGATGGGTTAACATTTCCAACATGGCGACCGATGGCAATAGGCTTTAAACTACGCCTCAGAAACAAGAGGGTGACGTCACCGAGTTATGCACCTGTTTTCTACACTAAACTGTTTTAAAATACTATTATAATACATATTTCTGACTTATCATCTGATTAGTTAAAATTTCTGAACAATACAGACACATCACAGATCAGATCATGTTGCTTATGATTCAGCTCTTCCTGTTGACACTGTGGTAAAATGTCTAAAACCAAGTTTAAAAATAAAATGAGATGATCTAAAGTTTAAAAATGTTCAAAAAATGTTTAAAACTGTGCAAACTGGGTCCACACTGACAGGTCTTGGTCATTATGATGACCTCACCAAAATCCATCAGACTCTATTTCAGCTTTCCTACAATATTTCAATCAATCCATCAACCAATCACAGCTCAAAACACCACCAGTAAATTAATTAGTTCATCTTTTTTTACTCTAATCCTGATTTTGTATTAATCAGAACAGCTCAGAAAAAATAATCTGAGGAAAAAAGAGATAAAACAGAAACATACTAACTCACCGCTCACCACACGCGCTCCACTCGACTGGGCAATAATCATCACCATGGCGACCCCGACTGTCAACAGCATGAAAGTGTGAAATGACATCATTTCATAAGAACTAAAAAAAAAAAGAGAGATTAATCTCAGAGTTCAGAGATTAAGATAATCCTCAGTGTTTAATCTCAGTTCTCTGACAAACTCTCAGCTCTGTCTCTCCCTCTCCATCCTTCTCTGCTTCACCCGTCCCGTCCCGCTCTGGTGTGTGTGTGAGGAGGAGGAGGAGTGTGTGAAGAGGAGTAGTGTGTGAGGGAGAGAGAGAGAGAGAGAGAGAGAGAGAGCAAACCCCCCTCCATCGATCCCTCTGAGCTCAGATGTTTCCTCCTCTTTCATTAAACCCCTGGGACCACACACACACTCAGTTTAATTCACTCACACACACTCTCTCTCTCTCTCTCTCTCTCTCTCTCTCACACACACACACACACAAGAAGCTAATCGATGTATGAGCAGTTCTGACAGACGCTTCTGGTCTGTTTCTGAATCTGTGTGTGTGAAGGTGTGAATCTCTTCTGATCCTCAGGCTTTAGATTTTTTCCCTCTAAGTATTTATTTACTTTTTTCTATTTGTTTATACTTTAAATGTAATTCAATGTGTCAGTTTGATTGTCAGCTGTGCAACATTTTTTTCACTTTTAAGTCCAAGCTAAGCTATGAGTTTCTCTCTGTTAAATATCTATGGGATTTGAAGTTTTATTTGTTTAAAGTCTCAACACTAATATTTTCACTTCTTTAAGTTTGTGTAACTGACTGTAGTCTTTGTGTTTCGCTATGCAAAAAGTTTCACAGTCTTCAGTGAGCAAAATTAGACCTGAAATACATAATCTTTTTCCAAGATAGGCAAACATATTCCCAGCCTGGGATCTTTGTGCTATGTTGCTAAAAGTTTATCTGTCTGTAATCTTTATGGTCTAACATTTTACTTGCCTTAAATCTTTGTGCCAAGCTAGGCTAAATATTTATCCCTGTATTATCTTGGCAATAGCTAGGTCCAAACTTTTCCTATCTTAAACCTTTCAGCAAAGCCAAGCTAAATTTTCCATAAACCAATTCTTTGTTAAGCCAGGCTTAAAGTTTCTCTGTGCTTAATCGTTGTGGGCTAAGCTATTCTAAACCTTTCCCTCCTTAAATCTTTTATGCTAAACTAGGATTAAAAAAAAACTATCCCTGTCTGAAGTCAATGTGAAAAGCAAGGCTCAAAGGTTCTCTGCTTTAAATCTTTCAGCTAAGCTTGGCTTACAGTCTTCTGTCTGAAGTCTTTAGACTCAGGGGCCATTCATACAAGAACAGTTTTAGGGTGACGTGGAATTTTACTGAAATGCTGTTTCCACTGTTTCTGTCTAAACGGTAAGCCGGCGTTTTCAGTGAAAACGCTGATGTCACACTCAGCTTTGCACATGCACATTAAATCTTCGCTGTGTCATGCGCAAACTGAAAAATAGCAGCAATAGTGACCTACCGTTTCCTTCTTGTGCTGCTGAATCTACTGACTGCCTTCTAACAAAATGTGCAATTATTGCACTTTTTCCGTAATCAGATCAAAAAGGCTGCGGCTTGGACTCTGTATGCCAAGCTGGGCCTCTCTGACTTTGTGCTAAGCTAGGCTATAAGTTCATCAGTTCCCCTTTGCTTCTTGTCTTTCTTTTGTTGTCTTAAGTCTTATTGTCTCTTGGAGACATTAAGGCCACGTCTAGTCTTTGTGCTAGTTAGCTTTAGCAGCTTTTCTCTGCTTCTGTCATTTGTGCTAATCTAGGCTGTCATGGAATTTTCCTAATTCCTTATTATTCTACACAATTATTACCTTAATTTCCTCTGTATGTCTCAAACATAGTCACAGCTCATTATTTGGCCTTAGATACACACATTCCCATATTATTCCAAAGTGAGGACTGTTTCTCTTGTATCAGGATGAGAGGGACATCCTAAGCTGAACTCATTGGTCTCCTAAATAGACATATCAACCTTCAGAAATGATAAATACTGAATACACAGAGAGGTCTGGCAGAATTGACTCTGCACTACACTGCGCATCCAAGTGTACTGTCTGTCTTTTCTCCTCGATCGAGCTACATAAACCTTTTCAACTTAAGTCATCTGAGTCTCCTGAGTTTTCGTCAAGTGGTCAAGCTTCCAGAAAATTCCTCAACAAAGGCTAACAGCGAGCTTCACCAAAGACACAAACTGAGAAACTGGGAGAGGAAATAAGGCCAAGGTTGTTCATCGCCTGCAGTCAGATAAACAGCTGACATCAACGTTATTATCTTCATCATCTCCATCACCATCATGTTCTTCATCGGTAGAGTCAGGACCGCTGCTGCAGCAGAAACAGTGTGTGTGTGTGTGTGTGTGTGTGTGTGTGTGTGTGTGTTTGTGTTTGGTGAAGCACTACTAGAGCAGAAAAACTTTCTTAAACCAACTTTTTACCTCAGTGTGAACAGAGATGGGAAATGTTTCTACTTTCTTTGGATTGACTTGATATGTTGTGTGATCAGATTGACCCTGGTGTTGCTTTTTGGTTTTGACCAATCAGAATCCAGTATTTGACACGGCCTGGTACTAATGATATCAGATTTGAATCTACCAGACGCTGTGTTTGAGGAGCATCAGGTGTGTTTGTGTCTGATTGTGTGAATAATTCATGTGTAATGTGTAATATATGAATAGACGCTGTGTCTGGTGGTGAGGAGGATCAGGTGTGTGTGTGTGTGTGTGTGTGTGTGTGTGTGATAGTAAATGTTGAAGCGCTCACACTCAGACACGCTCTGTTTCATCTTCCTCTGATGATGATGATATGAAATCAATCAGAGCCTGAGCTGCTTCCAATCGCCCTCACTAAAACTGATCGACCGCTTTAACAGGACCCTGAACGCAGCACGGAAACATTCAACACGCCATCAGCAGCCTGTCGATCAATCCATCATCTGCTAAACTCTCTGTCCATCTTCATCGTCATCATCTTTTTACTCATCATCATCACAGTCTTCTTCACAGTGAATACTGAGAGTGTGTTTTTATTCTCTGACAGGAAAGTGTGTGTGAGCTCAGATCATCTTACTGACACACTTAGACTCTGAAACTTAAGCTGTGTGTGTGTATGTGAGTGTGTGTAACACGATTATGTGTAACAATAAGACGTTTTGATGGTTGTGTTAAAGGTGTTCGAGGACAGGATGGAGGTAAAGGATTAATCATATTTATCAATGTGTGTGTGTGTGTGTGTGTGTGTGTGTGTGTGTGTGTGGTCAGTTTGAATCCTAACTTGGACTTTCAAACAGAAAGTTCAGCAGACAGTCAAACGCAAAACTTCACTGTTTGTATAAACATGTTTAACATAATGAAGTCCTGGACACACACACACACATATAAACACACACATGCGCCCACACACACACACACACACATAATGACCTGTTAGATCTCCCTCCATTCTCAGTATTGATCCCTGTATCGATTCACTGCAGGCGGCTGATCGTCTCCGTCCAGAAACGCACTCCACTTAGCACTGATTACCACACACACACACATACACACACACACAGGCAGACACACACACTCAGTTAACCTCGGTCAAGAGAGGGAGATGAAGAAAAAAAAGGGCTTTAACAGTTTCAGGACATTTACTGCAGTGAGGGTTCAAAAAGGCAAAAACTACCACAATGACAAACTCTTGAAAGTTTTAGACCACGGATGATAGAAAAGTATAAAAACAGTAAAACTGAGACTTAAAAGAGACAGATAAAGATACAGTGAAACTCAGACTTGATCAAGAGTGATACCATGAAACAGAGACTTGGTAGAGTTAGACTGAGACTCAGTTCAACCGTAATCTTGTGGAGACAGATACAGTGAAACTGAGACTTAATGGAAACAGATGAAGATACTGGGGAAACTGTAACTTGATGGAAGTGGATTAATTGACACTGACACTCAGTAGAGTTTGATACAGTGAAACCGAGACTCCTCGAAGTTAAAAAAAAACTAAAAGTGAGACAGAGAAGTTCAACTGAGACCTGGTGGAGATGAATACATTGAAACTGAGACTAAGTGGGTAAAGATGGAGTTACAGTAAAACTACAACCTGGTGGAGATAGATACAGCAAAACTAAGACTTAATAGACATAAATATAGATACAGTGAAACTTATCGAGAATTAATAAAGTTGAACTGACCTTCAGTGTTACCATAACCTTGTGGAGACAGATACAGTGAAACCAAGACTCATTGGAGTTAGATGAAGACACATCTGAAACTCGACAGAGGCAGGTGGAAATACAATGAAACGGAGACTAAATGGAGTCAGATGAAGACAGTGAACCTGACACGTGAGAGAAGTAGTTGGAGATAGAGTGAAACTGTGATGCAAAGAAGCCAGATACAGTGAAACTGTAAATCAAAGAAGATATACAGTGAAACTAAACTTGTTACGATAAGTACATTGAAACTGAGACTTTGTTGGAGTTTGAAACATTGAAACTGAGACAATGTGAGGATAGATAAAGTGAAACTGAGACCTTGTCAATACAAACAGTGAAACTGGGATCTGGCTGAAATAAATAGAGTGTAACAGATTTTTTGAAGATTGATACAGTTAATCTGAGACCTGGTGAAAACATTTGGAGACAGTTACGATGCAACCTCGGTGGAGACAGATGGAAATTGTTTGCCTGAGAATCAGTGGAGACAGATGAACAGGTCATCTTCTTGTAGTTGGTATTTATCTGGTAAATCCTTGTCCTGATCCTTGCTCGCAGGTCATCAACCTGACAAAAATCAGCCTCAAGTTGCTGTTAGCAGCAGGACAGTTCATCCAGATACAGTTCGTGGAGGAGGAGAAGAATGAGGAGGAAGGACATTAACCCAGCAGAGAGAGTCCATGTGAGTACAAACCAGTGAGTTTATTGTTTTATGATGTACAGTAACATGAATATTCACATTAAAACACATCCACTGTTGTATGCGTGTGTATGTTCGCCGTCAAGAGGCCTATCAATAAAGTCAAGTGGTCCCTAAACTCCAACATGGAGATCAATAAGGTTAATTAGTGTGTGTGTGCCTGTGTGTGTGTCTATGCTTCTTTCTGTGTGTGTAATAAGAGTGTAATTGATGGCTTCCAGCGATTCAGCCCCTGAAATAATTAGCTTTCTCTTCTCGTCAATACTTGTCTGACCATCACACACACTCAGGCATAGACACACACACAGAATCGATCCTTGTGGTTAGTTGTGTTTCATTGTGAGGTTGACAGGGAGTTTTTACGACTGTAGCTGTTCTATCATAAGCTGCTCTTGAGGGCCTTGAAACCTTTTAAGGGTGATGTGTGTTTCTTCTACAGGCTCTGATATAAACCTTCAATCCAGGACTGACAAGACTGTGCATGGACTCTTTGAAATGCCTGTTTTTGATGTAAGCAGTGCCACTTAGTGGTTGTGGGGTGTAATTGCACTCAGAAAGACAGACAGTGGTCATTGTAAGGTCAGCACTGAACCAACAAGCCAATCATTTTTATTGTGGAGTTACTTTTTCATCATATCTGAATATAGAATATGTTATTCGTGGCAATATTTGAATAAAATTAACCTTTTTTGTTGAAACGTGACTTGCTGAATGTTGTTTATTTCAGAAGGCTTCATATTATAGTAGTGTGTGAACTTGTCCTCACGCCAGGCCAGAGAGCTCGAGGCGTCCTATTGAATTATGTGTCTGGTGCGAGGGCAAGCAATGTGCTAGCTCTACTTTGGCTAATAAAGGACAGACACTTTACATTATAGCACTTAATGATGAATCATGTGGCCTTTTAACTGTGTGATACAGCAATAAATCATTTAAAAACAGGAAAAAATTTGGGGCCAAGATCAGCCAGATGGCTTAATCACATCTTAAGACAGAAAGTGGTCCCAAAATAAAACTTGGCTAACTGCTTGAACATTCATAAAACTCCAGTTCTCTGCTCTTTTCAGAGAGGAAACTGGTTCCGTCCTGAAACAACAATCTCAGTCTATCATAGCTTCAAAAGCAAATAAGTTCTAAGATAAGCTAAACAAACTGAACTCCTGTTAGCTGTGATGCTAACATGCCAACACCATTTCTGTTCCAACAAATTTGGGTCACTTTAGCATCAAAGCTAATATTCTAATATTGATTCTGTCCTAAACACACTGAGCTCCACTTAGCTACAAAGCTAACACCCTGTTTGTGTCCTTAGCTAACAAACTGAGTTCCTTAGCTATGAAACAAAAGTAGCTATGAAGCTAAAAAGCTAATGCACTATTTCTGTCCACAGCCCTCAAACTGAGCTCTGCTTAGCTACAAAGTTTTTAAGCTAGCTCTTATTTTGTCATAGCCTGACTTACTGATGTTCTTTTAGATACAATGCTGACCTTCTAAATATATTTTTGTCTAAAAAAATCCACCTCTTGTGAGCTAACCCTGATTCTACCCACAATCACAACACAACAATCTCGTATTAGCTTAAGATCTATCAGGCTAACTGTTTCTTCTTCTTAGCAAAGAAACTTCTGGGCTACAATCAACACACTCTGATATTATGAGCTTCAAAGCAACAGTCATTCTGTCCTAAGCTAACACTGAACTAGTGTTAGCTGCAAATTTGTCAGGCTACCAAGGTTTTTTCATAAGCTAACATGCTAAGGTCCTGTAAGCTACAATGCTACCAGTTTAACACTTTTCTGTCCTTAAAAAATGAAGCTCTTGCGAGCTAAAGCTGATTTTGCTCAAAGCTAACACATTCACCTCATGTTAGTTTTGAAGCTATCAGACTAATCTTGTTTTTCTTCTTAGCAAAGAAACTTAGCTTCTGAGCTGTAAAAGCTAACAAACAAACACTGTGACTTTGCCAAGAAAATGAGCGTCAAAACTGACACTAATTCTGTTCTAAGTTAACAAATTAAGCAGCTGTTAGTCTTTCAAGGATGAAACAGTTTTTTTTTATTCAGGTTCAAAGTTTATTGGGGTTGAAATGATTCACCAAGAAAAGTTTACAGATATGTTCAGTAATACTGTCAACACACAATCACCTCATTTCACACAGGTGAGGTTGAGGCTTCTCCAGGATATTCCTGATCCAGTCATAAATCCAGGACCAGGTTTTTTATTTTTTTGTTCAATAAATTAGTCTTCCAGGTCCAGGAAAATAAGGATCTCTCTTTTCCAACTTCACAGTGTCCTTACTAGGACTTTCAAGGTTTTCCAGGACTTTTAAAGTCTTTTAACGAAGTCTGCTGGTTGTAAGAATCCCCCGCCCCCCCCAAACAAAGAGAGAAATATTCCAGGATGAAGTGTGGGGCGTTTCAGTCGCTTTAAAAGCTTTAAAAACAGCTGATTCATAAAAACATCCTGAGAACAAAAAACAGGAAATGATAAAAACAACAAAATAAAAATCTGCCGATAAAATGCCACAGGTCATGCGACCCTGTGATGTCATCGAGGTCAGTTCTCTAGCTGCCATTGCTGCGTCTGGGATCCATCGCATATGGCCATGGAGACGTAACCCTTTGGTCCGATTGGCTGAGCAACGGCTAGACACTGACCCACGGACACCTGGTAGAGACGATTAGACTTCTACAGGAGAGAGAGAGAGGAGGGGGATTAAAAGTTAAAACTTTAAAAGACCAAACTTTGCTTTCTGTCACATCCGAGGACAAGAAGTAGTGTGTGTGTGTGTGTGTGTGTGTGTGTGTGTGTGTTCTTGTGTGTCTTACCCCCAAGCTCCACTGCTGTGACCCTCCCGAGCCGTGACACTTCATTAGTCTGGGGGGGTCAAAGGTCCTGACCTCTGACACGTCCAGACACAGAAGACCCGCCAGGACAAGCTGACCCTCCTCATCATAGCCCCAGTCCTACACACACAAACATCAATAGACTTCAGTCTTCCTGTTTGTCTTTGATTTGTTGGAATAGTCCTTAAGAAAGGCGCTCACCTGTTCAGGGTCTCGAGAGTCACATGGTCGCAGGACAACGACTCCGCCCTTCTGACTGGCTCTGCCCTGAGCCACCAAGCAGCGTCCAGTGGCTAAGTTACGGAGCTGAAAAATGACAGACACAAAGGTAAAAACAAAAATTAAAAAAGGTTTAAAAATGCAGAAATCAAGAAATAAAAGAGAAACACTAGGTGGTGCGTTTAGGTACCCGTCCTCTTTGCAGGACTTTAGGCCGCCTCATTCCTTTGTTGATGAACACAGGCTGCTGCTGTTGTTTGTTGCCATTGGCGTTGGTCTGCATCTCTGGGTACACGTTGTCAAGGTACCATCGAAACGAGTGACACTGAAGCCGCTTCCTCAACGCCACACGCTCGCTTACATCACCAAAACTCCGCTCCCTCAACTCAGGACGCAGGGACAGATACTGCTCCTGATTGGACCACGGAAAATATTGTCAGACGATGAACAAGGCCTCTGATATTTCACTGCTCTATCTGTGTGTGTTTACCTTGTACTCATCCATCCACACGTTGGCAAGCCTCAAGGAATTATGGGCCATGGTGTCCTGTCCACCTGGTGAACCGTATGGACGTCTCTTCCTAAAAATGTGACCAACTCTGGAGCATGGGACAATCAACAGCTGACCCCCACACATCCAGATCTGAAACACACACACACACACACACACACACACACACACACACACACACACACACACACACACACACACACACACACACTTGTTTTAGTGTCATCATGGGGAATCTCTAACTGGAAGTAACATCATGCTCATTTTAAACTTTTTTTCACACTTCTCAAGTGTAATAAGTGAACATATGTGTCTTCTCACAAATCACCTCTAGGGGTCAATTCTAAAAATGGGTCTGTAGGGTATATTTTATTGCGCTCTCTTCACTGACAGTCAGTAAATCACAGTTCTCACCCTGAAGGAAATCTCCAGATTTTCCCCGCCCCAGATATCCATGCCGGCGTCGTATTGTCCGAGCTCATTAAAGTACTTCCTCTTCATGGCGAATAGACCGCCTGCCATGGTGGGGGACCTGAGGGTGCCAGAAAAATGGGTTTATTGGTCAGTTTGGTAAGTTAACAGATCATTTGAGTGAAGGTATGTAGACAGTTACTCTTATCAACAGGTTATAAGAAAAGCTCACTGAGATAGCTGCTCCTGCTATTTATAAAATGATCAGCTAGTTATTGTAACCCGTTACCTTTATCTTCTGAGTTATCTTGTTACCTGTTAAATGGTTAAAGGGATTAACTACTGCACTGACCAGATTATGAGACGACCTCCCTCTTTTCAAGACCAATCTCCAGAAAAAGACTTTAATGACGGAAGTTGATGATGATCAAAGAAACTATTTTTTATTGAAATTCTTAGAAATTCATTGAAATAATAATTAAGCAATTTTTTCATGTTTGGCTATAAATATAATCACCAAGATCTATATTTCAAATGAGATACCTCAACAAACCAGTCACTTAGCAATTGAAACATTTTGATACAAGAAATACATTAACCGTAACAGTTAAATTAATTTGTCAGTTTGACAGTTTGAAAAAAAAAAAAAGACAAAAACACAACATTGCTCTCAAACAAATGATCTTTCATGGTTAGCTGTTGTCAGACATTTCACTTCGTTAATCCAGATTTTTGTCCAACTGGTGGTTCTTTGACGTCTCTGCGACATTTACCATCATTATCTTAAAATTAGTGTCGCAGCTCCCTCTCAGTTTTCTGTTAACTTGCCAAACTTTTGATCCACTTCACTCTGAACAATCATTGCGTTTCGCCATTTTACCATCTTCCGACACTGTGAGGTCACTGAGTTTATAAAAAACTGGCACCCTCTGCTGTTGCCATCAAGTGGTGAACCTAAACAACTAAATATCATTATTTGTCAATGGTTAGACCCTGTTTATAAGGCGACCCCACTTTTTCACATCATTTTCAGCAAATAATCAAGTTATATATTCGGGTCAATACCGTATTTAATATGTTAAATGTTAAGTTGGTCAACTTGTCAACTGATGGGTTCAGTATTTACCTGATGGGTCCCACGGCTCCCTCAGGTCCGTTAAGCTGAGCAGGGGGAACAGGGTCCCACTTGAAGTGCAGCCCCCAGTTGAAGCCCCCCCTGACGATCGGCGAGGGCGAGTAGGTTAACGTGTCGGCGGATATGATGTCGATGACGGGACAGACCACCGTGTGATGGTCCTTTGAGATCGGAGCCAGTAGCGGCTGCAGCCAATCAGAGTTCACCTCACAGTGACTGTCCAAGAAAACCAGCACCTCACCTGGACACAGGAAGCACAGATCAAGCATGTGGGAGGCGAGGATACGAGGTAAGGGATTCAAAGGGAGAGGTCATAGAGGTTACAGACGGAGGATTTAAGAATGTGAAGGGTCAAGGCTGAAGGAGGTAAAGATGAATGGATTAAGCGGATGAGGGAAAGGATAAAGGTAACAAGGTATCATGGGTAAAAGATGTACCTGTAGCATGTGAGGCTCCTATCATGCGTCCTCTGATGAGTCCTTCTCTCTTCTGGTTCCTCACCAGTTTCACTTTGTCGTGCAGCTCCTCTCTGATGTACCGATCCAGGTCGTCCTTCAGCTCCTCTGGACCAATCAGAAACACTTAAGCCAATCAGAACCAATCAAAGCCTCTGACCCAGGTTTTAAATAAATGGTATAGTCGGTGTGTTACCCAGCTCGCTGTGGTCGTCCACCAGAATGATCTCATGCAGCAGGTACGCAGGTGTTCTGTCCATCACGCTGTGGACCGTCCTCAGCAGGGCGGAGAACGCCTCATTGAAGAAGCAGATCACTACGCTGGCAGAGGGTAGAGCAAGAGGGTACACCTTATCTCTGCACCTGTGGAGAGAGAGATTAACTAGCTGTTTAAATCATTAACCAGCCATAACCTGGTGAACTTTCAGGTCAGACAAGAAGTTTGGCGGGGACAGGAAACGTGCGACAGCTGTTAGAGAGCAGCTTTACTGAGTCTCTCTCTCTCTCTCACTCACACACACACACACAGGAACACACACAAGTAATCCATCAACCAGCTGTCAGTGAGAGCGAGTCAGCTGACTGCTGAAGTTTTAACGAAAACAACAACACTCACTGGGGGTCTCTGGTGTCAGGCAGGTCTCGATGGTATCCCAGTCGGGTGGATATGAGGACGTTGAAGGCGTGTCGATGGTAGCCGGTGTCTCTCAGCTCTTGATCTGCCTCGTTAAAGATCATTCCTGCACACACACATGAACCATAAACTCATTGGGGAAAATATTCACTGAGTACCATTTTTACACAACAATCCCAGCACACCACACGACTCACCCATCTCTGGTGACAGCTCCGCTCCCTTATTGGCCGGTTGATGCCGACGTCCCGCCTTCTGGTCCGCCAAGACCTTCGTGATTGGCTGGTTGCGGTGCTGCAGCGGCATCCTGCCATGGCCAGGCTCCGCCCCCAGAGAGAAGTACAGGAAAAGGAGGAGGGACCAGGTTGCCGAGGTGACAAGGCAGCCATAACAGAAGTACCTGAGCGTGACACTCGCCATGATGGATGAGCGAGCATCGCCTTACATTACACCACTGCAGAGAGAGAGGGAGAAAGCGGTCAGGTGTCTGAAGTAGGGATGGCTACCTTTCACTTTTGAACAGATACAGTACCAATGGCAATTCCTGGCACTTCATACCATTACTCAACACTCAACTGTACCAATTTTCTGTACTTTTGTGTGAGTTAAGTGGAGCTTCTGAAAGAGTTTCTGGAATCTTCGGGTATTCAGACCCTCCAAACCCACTATGTCCTGTTTGTTCTCGCTTCATACCCCTCCCATCTGTCTATTTCCTACTTTATGGGGTCTTTAAAAAAGGGCAGACTCCTTTTCATAGCTTCACCACAATGCATGTGATACACAACTAGCACGTTTGTATTTACTCATGTAAATAAACCACTTAAACGTCATGTTAATGAGGGATCCTTGCAAGTGAATGTGGTGATAAATGTTAATCGTTTAATAATAAGATATCAAAATATTTTTATTTAACATATTTATTTATCAATGTATAGAAAGGCATCAAATATACCATAACAATATTCATCTGTTTGTACTGTAGCATCTCAGTCGTTTCACAAATTTCTTTGCCATGACAACCTTTAACTTAAATTAACTACAAGTTAATTAATTAACTACAACTACAAAAGTGTTTTTTTCTCAATAAAGCACAAATTAAAACCCAGCTCTACATACTCATGCTCATATCTGGCAAGAAAAATCACCCACTCTTCCACTCCCTTACAGTCACAATGTGTTTAGGCACTGAAACATTGAGCCATTAGATTTTACGTGAATTTGATACTGATGGAATTTGGTTAGTACGTATAAAAGTACTGAATTTGGTACTCATCCTTTGTCCAAACCAAGCAATCCATGACACTAATTTTGATAACACAACTTGTCACATCATAATTATCGCTGTCAATCATCAGATTGATCACCTGATATGGGATTACCTTTGTATACTACTACTAGCTACTACTAACTATGGTTAGTGAGAATATTTAATAAGCATATTGACGATCATGCATACAGACATGTGACTGAATATAACCTCATACTAACATGTCTGTTGTTGAAACCATTTTTACAACATATAAACCAGAATATATAACAAGAAATCATTAACATAGAAGGCGCTGAAGTCAGCAAATACTTGAGCAGGTGAGTTTAACAGTGTCATGTGCTCCCTTGTAAACTGGT
Organism: Thalassoma bifasciatum; assembly: GCA_008086565.1. Lineage (NCBI taxonomy): Eukaryota > Metazoa > Chordata > Actinopteri > Labriformes > Labridae > Thalassoma > Thalassoma bifasciatum. Next base: position 23,985 of record RPOG01003368.1, read on the forward strand.
TCATTATTCTGTATTGTATTATAATCCTGTGTGTCCTCATTTCCAAACTACAAACAGTTAAATGTACTTCAGGTTGCATTTCTTAGATTTCAATCACCTGTTACTCACAAACACATTTTGTTTAAAGGCAACTGAGAGTCCTTGGAATAAAAATATCTCATATTTGAAGGCAGTGGCATCTTTCATATTTCCCCTGAATAAAAGGAAAGCAGTTTAGAGACTATGATGGTGTTTTTTTTTTCATGACTATCTGCTGGATTATTAATCTGCTCCATAAATCTCAGTTTTTCAAATGGAGATTTGGCTTATCGTTTCCCAGTGAGCAGCCTGCAGGATTTGTCAGTCACAGGGTCTGAATATTTTGATGTTAATGCTTAAAAAAAACTCCAGTTTGATATTGATTTTAGGTCTGAATGTGAAATAATCTAACCTGAAAACACCAGCAGTGGAGAAATAAACATACTGAATGCTTCATAATCTGTTATATAAGGATAAAAACACTCTGACAGTGCGCGGTGTTAATGTAAACATGACCTTGTTTTGTTCATTAAGTAATTAAATCGAGCAGCTTTCAGTGAAGTATCTGTTTACAGGTTTAAGTTTAACTAAACCTTGTCCGATAATGGAACCACGTAGCTTAGCGCTGGTTAGCTGCACTAAGAGGAGGAATGTGCTAATACCTGAGCTTTACGTGAGATTAACGTCACACCAAAACACACCTGTTCCTTTCACTCTGACTCTGTAGCCACACAGGTGAACTGTACTCACGGTTCATGAGCCTGTAGCGGTTTGCTCGGCGGCACTCCGGCCGGCGGCTCCAGCCTGTAGTTCAGGTCACAGGTTAGTTAGCTCCGCGGCTAAAGTTAGCAGGTTTGCAGACGGAGTTTTGAATGTAACGGCAGGTAAACGGACCGTTAGCTTAGCTTAGCTTAGCTCAGCTGTTGGAGTCCGCGGCTCCGCGAGTCTGCATCAAGTTTCTGTCAGAGAAAGATTATAAAGTCAACACAGCACACAACACGTAACTTCCTCTCAATAACTTCACAATAAAACAAAAAAAATACAGTTCGACAACATTGTTTTAACCTTCCTCTTGTGTTAGGGTCGCCACTGACCCGTTTTAGTTTTAGTTTTTTTTTTTTTTCCAAACTCTTTTTTTATTTAATTTTTTGGTAAAGATACAGATACATCTTGTAAAAATAGGTATCATATAAAATCGATACACATAGTGTTAAATACATAAATAAATAACAGTCAAAGTACCAAATAAAACAAAACAAAAGCAGTAATTGTCATGGAATTTTCCTAATTCCTTATTATTCTACACAATTATTACCTTAATTTCCTCTGTATGTCTCAAACATAGTCACAGCCCTTCTCTTGTATCAGGATGAGAGGGACATCCTAAGCTGAACTCATTGGTCTCCTAAATAGACACAACAACCTTCAGAAATGATAAATACTGAATACACAGAGAGGTCTGGCAGAATTGACTCTGCACTACACTGCGCATCCAAGTGTACTGTCTGTCTCTTCTCCTTGATCAAGCTATATAAACCTTTTCAACTTAAGTCATCTGAGTCTCCTGAGTCTTCTTTATCAAGTGGTCAAGCTTCTAGGAAATTCCTCAACAGTAATAGTAGTAATAATACTGATAATTAATAATAATAATAACAATATTAGCAAGAATAATAGAAATAAAATAAAATAGATTTATATTAATAACAGTAATGATAATAATAAGAATAGTAGTAGTAATAATAATAATAGTAATATTAATAATAATAATAGTGCCAGTAATATGGAAATAGGAAAAAAAAGAAAAAGAATATATCTGCCAAATTTACCATTAAAAAAGGTTAAGAGTAATAGAACAAAACAGAACGTGGTCTATATACAAACACAAAGATCCTAAATTCCAGTCACCCAGAGGACTTACACCCAAGAGGAACAACTACATGGTCCCATATACTATGACCTCATACAGTTCTCCCAGATAGAGAAAAAAAAATGAGAGGAGAAGAAAAAAAAAGCAAAAGAAAACCCGTTTTAGTTTTTAAATGCATAAAAGAATCACTTAAAATTGGTTTACTGCATCAAGGCTTCTTGACTTTGTCAGGAACGTTGATTCCAACAAAATTATTTTTAAAAAATGAAATAAAAATCTCAACATTATAAAATGCCCTGATTGAAATTTTGTTGCTTGTAGTGTTAGGGTCGGTTTTGACCCGGTTATAAAAATAAGATTATAAACCAATTTTTAGAGCCAAAATTGAAATCATAAGTGCACAGTCAGCCATCACAATGACAGACACCTCCTCTCCCAATCATGTGAGCTTCAGGGGACACTCATTTGTGTTTCCAATGCAAAAAGTATCTCTGCAAAGAACGCACAAAAAGTGTAACTTTTTGCCACACAATGCATCTAAAAACATGCACGCTCACAAATCAATATTTTGTTTTATGACCTGTTCTGTGTTTCTACGTGTTTATATTAAAGTTCTATTGCTGGCAAAATATAGATTTTTACTTTTTTTAAAAAATATATATGTATGGGTCAAAACTGACCCTAACACCATAGATGTTACTATTGTTGCTAATTTTAAAATGAAAAAATAAATAGAGCAAATTTATTTCAGAGATGTGTTCTATACCCTTCAATAACAGGCAGGTAACACAAAAACCTTTGGTTTATTTATAGTACTCTCTTTAGGTTATTTTTTCTGCTTTTTATTGAAATGCCATACTGTGAAATGCCTTTTTATGCCATGCTAATCTTCTCTGTATCAGTCCAACTTTAGTATACGTGTTATGGACCTAACACATCAACATACTTAACCTGGTTTAGTCTAATATGGGGAGACCTTTTACTCGTCCCTGGCTCATGGTTCATATGCTGTGGCTGTTATAGGGGTTTTACTAAGCATGGGAACCTTCTAGAAACAGGTCTGAAGGCTAAGATGTTGATTGGGATCTTTTATTTCATTATGTCTCTGATCTGGATTTTCTAAGCTTGTTATTCTGATTCTTTTAAATTCAGGAAGATTTCAGAGGCATGATGGGAAATTCTAGGCACACAGTTGTCTTCAAACATGGTGGGGTGCTCAGAAACCACCCCAGGTCTGAGCACCAACCAAAAGGAGGAGGAGGAGATGTCATCAAGATTCAGGAGTGTGTGTGTGCAGTGTGCGTGTGTGAGCTGGTTCTCTAAAAACCAGAAAATCTGCTCCTGATCTGGACTGAAACACTGAATTTGTGTCTGTGGGTTTGAGCATGAAGTGTGTGTATGTGTGAGTGTGTGTGAGAGAGTGTGTGACACAGTGAGGCTGATATATATCACTTCATATATATTAATATTTGGCTTTTCTTCAGTGTAAAACAGTGATGCTGCAGTTCCACAGTTTGACCACATGGTGTCTCTGTCTGATCACTTTATAGAAACCGCCCTGAAATAGAGGAGAGAAAAGTAAATAGCTGCACAAACTCTCAAATATCAGAAAAAGAGAGAAAAAAGGTAAACATGAACCAGAGAGATGGCATTAAGAATGAGAGTGTGACACAAAATATAATAATTAGTACAATAATGCAGTATAATAGAATTTTGCTACTGTAGTATTTGTACTGAAACATTCAGTATTAGCAGCACTGCAGTAAAAATTCCAGCTATCTAACACCACTGTATTGGATACTTGGATACTTAAGTATCAGTGTAACCACTTTGAAACAGAATTACTATTACTGCTACTAATAGTAGCCTGTCAGTACTTCTAGTATTTATACAGTAGTATTTGTGCAGCAGTATTCAACAATGATAGTATTGCAGTGATAGATATTGAAAATACCGCATTGTTTAAACCAATCATATACGATGCAAAATTAGATTTGCATATACTGCAGTATCAGTACAACAGTTTTAATACTGCTGTACTGATACTGGAGTATCAGTAATGATACAAAAAAATAATATATTGTGCTTATGCAGCACTTTTCAGAAACTCACAGAGGTTTTACAAGGTGAAGGGATAAAAGAGCAGGTTAAAAAACACACTTAATATACAAAATGGTGAAATGACTGAGAAAATACAGACCATTAGGCATTAAAAATAAAATAAATTCATTTAGAAAGTGCATGTAGAAAGCAAGATTTAAAAAGTTGTATGCTTTAAAGAAAAAAAAAAATCATAGACTGATTATAAGTTCAAAACAGTTTAGTGCTTAAGTAAATGAAGTGCAGCTTTAGGTATTTATCATAAAATGATATGTATAACACTGCAGCAGTAAAACTGCAGTACTAGTGCTGTATTGTTAGGTATTTATAGTGATACTTGGTAAAAGTACCTCCATATTGAAATAATTAGACATTTAAAGTTACACAGAATTGTATATTTAAGTGCTGCGTTATTAGATATTTACAGTACTGCAGTATTTCTGTCTGCTGTCAGTGGAGCTCAGGTGTGATCAGGTGTGATGGAGTGTTTTATGGTGGAGGAGCAGCTGGTGTCTCCTCTCTCCTCCTCCATCAGCGTCTCCTTTCATCTCCTCCAGAGGGGCTGAAACCACAGCTTAAAATAATAAATAAGATATGATTTATTGTTATAAACAGAAACATGTTCATTGAATAATAAAAATAAACTTTGAAACTTTATTTTTGAAAGTTTAGTTTTCAGTTTTTCTGTCAGAGGCTCAGAGCGCTGAGACTCTGGTCCATAAAAACTTCTGTGAGCTTCAATTTGAGACTGATGACAGATTTATACACAGGTTAATGTCCCTCTCTCTCTCTCTCTCTCTCTCTCTCTCTCTCTCTCTCTCTCTCTCTCTATCTCTCGCTCTCTCTTTCAGTGATGAAGCTGAGTGTCTCTCTCTGTTCCTGAGCGTCTCCACCTCTCCTCTCTCCTTTCATCTTCAGCTCCTCCACGCTCTCTCCGTCCTCCTCGCGCTCTGCTCCACCTGCTCTCCTCCTCCTCTCCTCCTTTCATCTCTCCTCCTCTTCTTTTCCCCCCGCCCCTTCACCTCCTCAAAATCTCCTCTGTGACTCCTGACACAATCACGGCCTGATGATGGATTTAAACAGTTACAATTCTGCGTAAAAATAAATCACGTAAACTTTATACTTCTTATTTTAGCTTAAACACAGCCTTTAGGGGGCGCTATTTGAATTATGCGCCCCATGTATGAGACTTCAGACGTCTTTCATATTAAACTATAAAAAAAACAACAGTATAATGTAAAAGCATAACGACAGTTTTAAAGCTGACTTGTTGTTTATCTGAAGGAGAAAGTGACTGTCGTGTTTCTGTGTTTACATAACACAGGTACAGGTGAGCGTCCAGGTGTGTGTGACACTCTCAGGTTACCTGTGTGAGTGTGTATGTGTGTGTTTGTGTGTTTGGATCAAACACTCTCTGCTTGTTGTGTGTTTTCACCGACTCATTAACTCTGACGACTTGAAGGACAGTCTGTCCCCACAAAGACAAGTCAACCACCGTTGAAACGTAGCAGTGGCTTAGAGGGAAAGTGGGTTGGTAGTTTGATTCCAGCAGGAGAGATCTGTTTGGATTTTGAGGAGTATTACCTGTTGGTTTAGAAAAATAGAGGTCAGAAAAAATGACACAGACTACGTGGCTTTACACCTGATGATAAAACTGGTTTCAAGGGGTGTGTTAAAGCTCCCCCTGCTGGTCTCAAGTCAACATGTTAAACTAAAGAAGCTCACGACATGCCATTCATCTTTTTACGCTTACATGTAGGGATGCACAATATTAGATTTTTGGTCGTTACCCAAGATACAGATGCTCTTTTCAGCACACCCACTCTTATCTCATTTGTGTTATACACCCTCCAGGCCAAAATAAAAGCCACTACCTGGATTTAGCGTCCCAAGGAACATGGCGCAGAAGTGAGATATTTTATCGAGTTAGCCAGTTACACCATTTTACCGGCAAAAATATCGGCAGATATCAGCACATTATCGGTTGATAATTATTGGGTGTTACCAGTAACATGCAGATAAAATACCCAGTGTCTTGTTTTTTTCCACATTTAAATGTTTTTCTTTGTTTATTTCTTATACAGTTCAAACTGTTCAGTTTTTACAGGTTTTTGCATTCTTTGTGCTTCATAGCTTCATGTCTTGGCTTGTTGATTTACTTTAAAAAAAATTTTTTAGTGCCATGTCTTCTCTGTTTTTCAAGGTTTCATGTTTTTTTTGTTTGTTTTTCTTTTAATGGTTTCATCTCATCCCTACTATTTTTTATTTTTTAATCAATATCTTTTTTTTCTGTTTTTTGTTTGTTTGTTTGTTTATGGTCTTCCTTATTCTTTACGGTTCCAATTCTGCTTTTCTTTTTTGCTTTTTAGACTGTATGATAAATGGATGTAGTCTCTGCATCGTCACTGGTCTGTCTCTGAAACTGAGTTTTGAAGCGAAACAGAGGGCGCGGCCATATTGGAAATCGGGCCAATAACGAGTCTCTGCGTTAACAGTTATTGTCAGTCACATGATCTGAGCTGTGCCTCTGATTGGGCGAGGTCGCAATCTTGATATCTTTTAGACTAACAGACATTTTTTGGTACCAGGCCGTAAAAATACTTATCTCTGCTAGTTTGGAGTGTTTGTGACCTCAAGTGGACACTTGATGAACTTCAGATTTTAGCACGTCTGCATTGTCTGAGCGGGTAGCGCTCCAGCTTCACAGCAAGAAGGTTATCGGTTCGATTCCCCGTTTGGGCATGGTTGGCCTTTCTGTGTGGAATTTGCATGTTCTCCCCGGGCACTCCGGCTTCCTCCCACAGACCAAAAACATGCCCACGTTAGGTTAACTGATCATTCTAAATTGACCGTAGGTGTGAGTGTGTGTGTGAATGGTGGTTTGTCTCTATGTCAGCCCTGCGATTGACTGGCGACCAATCCAGGGTGTACCCCGCCTCTCACCCAATGACAGCTGGGATAGGCTCCAGCCACCCGCGACCCTGATTAGTAGGATAGAAGGTATAGAAAATGGATGGATGGATGCATTGTCTCATATTTTCAGACCAAAGGTTTCCTCTTGAGTTTTATCTCCTCTCTGATTATTTACGGTTTAATCCCTTTTTTTAAGGTTTCTTTCCTTTCTGTTTTTACAATTTTGTCTCTTTGTTTTTGCGTTTCATGTCTTCTTTTAAACTATTTCATCTCTTCTTCTTTTGTTTCATGCTGTTTCATCTTCTCCTTCCGTGGTTTTAAAAGGATTTCGTTGCCCACATGTTGCTGTCTCGCCTCCATCAGTCAGACACGTTGTTTACTAACAATCAGCTGATTACTGACACGATTATCAAGTCAAACCTTTCCAGTCTTAAAATGTAGGACATACACTCGATGACGTCATCAGGTCACATGATGAGTTTGCTTCAAATTACTTGTGTGTATTCTATAGGTGTTAGTATGATCACACACACACACACACACACACACACACACACACACACACACACACACACACACCTGTCGTGTGTCAATGAAAACAGGTTGAGTGTAAAAGAACAGATCACCTTTACCTGCCTACAATCCTCCACTCTGCACAATCTGATGAGGATCAGGTGCTGAGGCCATAGGATCACAGGTGTGTGTGTATGTGTGTGTGTGTGTGTGTGTGTGTGTGTGTGTGTAAGCTATCAGCATGCCTCTGAGCAGCAATGTTAACGTGGCTAGCGTAGCAAACATTCCTGCTGCGGATCAACGACGAGGACAAAATAACAGCATCAATCATGTGACCAGCTCACACTCACCTGTCCACAGGTAACACACACACACATACACACACACACACACACACACATGTATACATATATACACACTCACACAGATACATGACACCTGCAGCTTCGTCTGTTTACACTGATTCATATTCGACATCTTCACAAACAGAAAGACAGAAAGTCAGACAGATCTGGATGTGGAGCAGTGGTTTGTGGGTAATCAGGTGAGTCAGAGATCTCAGGTGCGATTAAAGGTGAATGGTTTATATCTCCTCTTCCTGTAAACGATGAGTCATGTGACTCATTATGTGCTAATTTCCTGTTAAACTCTGAAACCATCTGACAAAACGGAGAGGAAACCTGGGGAGATGCTAACTTAGCTCAGCATGACAAGCAGAAAATAGACTAAAAGGTTAATTTATGTCAGTGTGCTAATCAGAATTACACTGGGAATAATATCTGAATGAGATTTTAGCGCCCCCTGCTGGAAACATGAGTGATGCGCCCCATGTATATAGACTACGCTTAGCACACAGGGTGGAAACTTACCTCCTTTGAAACACCACTATCCTTTATATCTGTGTGTGTGTGTGTGTGTGTGTGTGTGTGTGTGTGTGTGTGTGTGTGTGTGTGTGTGTGTCCCTCATATCCTCTAAGTATAATCTCTAAAATGTTTCCATCTCTGTGTACTGATTCTGGATTAAATCTTTAATCTGTTTGTTTCTCAAACTCAACTCAACTTTATTTATAGAGCACTTGAAAAACAACCACAGCTGAAAACAAAGTGCTGAACACATGTGGACAGAACATTGAAACAAAGATAAAATAATCAGGTATAAACACTTAAGTTATTGTTTCATTGTTCCTAAAAAAAATCATTAAAACAGTAACTAAAAAAGCCCCATAAAACACTAAAACAGAGCTTAGTCTGGATTAAAAGCCAAGGAATAAAAGTGGGTTTTAAGGCGTGATACTTTTACAAAACTTAGTCTCTTTTCTTCTTCTACCACCACAGAAGAAGAAGTCTGAGGTGTGATGGATTCAGTCGACCTCCATCACAAACAGAGGCCTGATGCCTTTACACACAGGTAAGTTATGAAGAGTGTGTGTGTGTGTGTGATGTTTGTTAATGTGGTCAGTATTTAATCTTTGCTGCTGTTAAAGTCACATTTTATATTTTACACCACACAATAAAGAATCTGAGAAGAAAAAGACCGGATGACCTCAAAGCTCTGATACAGACTCAACATCTCTCTCTCTCTCTCTCTCTCTCTCTCTCTCTCTCTCTCTCTCTCTCTCTCTCTCTCTCTCTCTCCCTCAGGTCTGGACTTGTCCCGTCAGTCTGGTTTTTAAAGATAAACTTCATTCTTCGTCAGTCGACCTCAAACACTTCCTGTTCTGTCAAAACAGTAGAAGAAGAAACAGCTGCTGCTACTTGAACAACTCACACTGGACCAGGACCAGGTCTTAGTCCAGGTCTTAGTCCAGGTCCCAGTCCAGGTCCTAGTCCTGGTCTTAGTCCTGGTTCCAGTGCCAGCTCTTATTGTTGCCCTGGTTTTGGCCCCAGTTGTTGTCTTCTGTTGCTTCTGTTGCTTTTCCTACTCTTCGTCTTCCTGTTGCTGCCCTGTTGTCTCCTGTTTTGTACATTAGTCTGAAGTGTTGCCCTGTTGCCCTTCTCTGTGTTGCCCTTCACTGTGTTGCCCTTCCCTATGTTGCCCTTCTCTGTGTTGCCCTTCTCTATGTTGCCCTTCTCTGTGTTGCCCCATTGCCCTCTATAGTTTATGTTAGCCTGCAGCGTTGCGGCTCGTTGCTCCGTTGGTTTTCATCATTAGTTTGTTTTGATGAGACTTCAAAGCTACCAGCATGTTGCTCCTGTTGCCCTTGTAGTTGCCGCTGGTGGTGGCGGCCATGATGGTCTTGATGCGTACGTGATGTTTGTTTCTGAGAGCAACGTGACGGAGAGATGAAGAGGAGATGAAGAAGATTCTGGTGAGTAGATAACGGAGAGACGGAGGGATGGAGGGAAGAGATAAAAAAAAGAAACAGGAACGACCAGTTTGAGTCAAATAAACAACCAGCTGACATTTCCCAGAATCCTCAGCAACTCTGATACCATGACATCACACATCACTCTGTGTGTGTGTGTGTGTATGTGTGTGTGTGTGCGTGTGTGCGCGTGTGCACTCACAATACTCAGGTCTGTTCTTTAGCAGCTCCAAAGGAACTACATAAATTCTACTGCAACCTTGGTGCAACTACACCAATTCTTATGAAACTAAAGCAATTCTGCTGCAACCACAGCAACCCTGTTGCAACTGCAGCATTCTTTCTACAACTAACTGTTCTGCAACTGCTTCAACTTCTGAAAACTTTTATATAACTGTCCTGTTATTTAAGCAACTCTACTGCAACAGCTGCAACAATCCTGCAACCACAGAAACTCTATTGGGACAACGGCAACTTTACTGTGACAATATTGCAACAGCAGAAACTGTACTGGGACAATAGCAACTTTACTGCACAAAACTGCACTAAAAGAAAATGTCCTGCAACTACAGCAAATTCCCTGCACCAAAAGACTGCAACTACAACAACTTTGCAGCAACAACAATGCACCTCAACCGCAACAATACTGCAACTTTATTCTACCTACTACAACTTCAATGTTACTATTGCAACTACAGCAACTTCCCTGCACCAAAATACTGCAACTACAACAACTTTGCAGCAACAACAATGCACCTCAACCGCAACAATGCTGCAACTACTGCAACTTTAATCTACCTACTACAACTTCAATGTTACTACTGCAACTACAGCAACTTCCCTGCACCAAAAGACTGCAACTACAACAACTTTGCAGCAACAACAATGCATCTCAACTGCAACAACACTGCAACTACTGCAACTTTAATCTAACTACTAGAATTTCAATGTTACCACTGCAACTACAGGAACTCTGCGACAACAATGGCAACATTACCTTAACTTTAACTATGATACAGCAACTCTACTGCAACTATCCTGCAACTTGGGCATCTCTTCTGTCCTTGCTCTGTTGCTCAATAATCATGAAGTTGTATTGCTGCTCTTCTTGTGTCTGATGGTGCAGTTTACAGTTTCTGTCTGTCATATCTGAGAAATCAGTTGCATAGTTGCGTTGTCTGACAGCATACAGATTAAGTTGATTCATATTAATTCCTTGTGCTTCATAGATTGTCCTTCCTGTTTGGTTCCTGTTGACCTAGTTGCCTGTGTTGCTTCATAAAACCTGTCAGCATGTTTCTGTTTGGTGATGAGAGGACGAGCAGACAAATGAAAACAACAGTCTAACCTGTTGTATGATTTTTATTTTTATTCTGCTGAAGCTCTTAGTTTGTCACTAAATTATCCTCCTGGTTGGTTATCTCTGTGTGTGTGTGTGTGTGTGTGTGTGTGTGTGTGTGTGTGTGTGTGAACATCCTGTCTGCACAGGTATATGAGTGACAGTCAGGTGAGCGTCTCAGAGTCAGCGTCACATCCTGATAACAGAGAGAGAGAGAGTGATAGAGATCAGACTGTCCTGTCTCTTTAAGAACTCTGAATCTCTGCTGCCCAGATAAGACTTCTCACGGCACCCCCTCCCCACACACACACACACACACACACACACACACACACACACACAGGTAACACACACTCCATCCCAGTTTCAGTGTGTGTGTGCATTTGTGAGTGTGTGCGCAGGTTGATAGTTTTTATCTGGTCTTTCATCGTTGTTTCTAAAGTTGTGTTTCTGGCCTTGGAGCTGATATGGTTTTCATTTCTTTCTGCAGTAGCTCTTTGTTTATAGGGGGCCCCCTGCATTAACATCACCCCCTCCTCCTCCATCATCCTCCTCCACCTTCATCATCCTCTGCCTCATCTCCAGCTGCAGATCTTTGAGTCAGCGGACAGTTTGGTCACAGCGTGATGGAACAGTCACTGAACTGTTAGATTTCTATAAAAACGTAAACTTCAATGATGCAGCTTTCTGAAAAAACCTGCAGTTCCCAGAGTGTCCACTAGAGTCTGGTCCAGCAGTGGGTCAATCCCCAAAGGGCCCCATGTTAAAATGTCAAACTGTACAGCAGAAATAAACTTCTTTGTATGTTTGCTAGCTGTCTGCTTATGCTACAGTTCCGCTACTGTCTCTTTAAGACACTTTAGAGCATTCCGGAACTCAGCATCTTGGAATCTAACATTCCGGAGTCATCCTTTAAAGATCAAGGAACAGAGTAGAATATTATAGTGATACATCACACCTATTTACAGCAGATTGAGGATTAAAGAGTGGGAGGATTGGGGGGTGTGACCCTTTTGTGTGACACTTGAGAGCTGCTACCTGTTTACATTAAAAAAAATCTGCATTTACATGGAAACAGGAACTGAAAAAACTGTTCTATATTAGCAGTCTGTCAGATGTGTAGACTGTATTAAACATGGACGTAGTCTTGGTGACGTCACCCGTCTGTTACTGCAGCCCTGTTTTAAAGCAAAACGGCTTAAGCAAAGCGGTAAGCAAAGTTAGTGCTTCAGATGTGAGACAGTTTTTGTACTAGGATGTAAATATGCTAATTTCAGCTCTTAAACTGCTTTTTTTTGGCTTGGTGTGTACGTGACTTCCGGGACTTCCGGGACCAGGCTCAAGCAGTCCCTTGAGAAACAGCAGCTTTTTAGCTTTTTGACTTCCACATTGCACCGGTCAGGTGTCCCTTCTCAATATATTTCAGTTACTGTCCCTTTAAGACACTTTCAGCACTCCAGAACCCAGCATTTTGGAAGCCAAAGTTCTGGAATTTTCCTCAAAGATTAAAGAACAGAACAGAACATTCAATTTATACATTTCACCCGTTTACATTAGATTAGGGACTTAAAGAGGGGCAATGAGGGGCATGGCCTCTGAGTGACAAGTGAGTGTGTTGTGGTCATTGACTGTATATAGAATGGACAGTGTGGCTCCGCCTGTCACTGTTCTACGGTTTTGAAGCCAAAAAACCCCGTTTCTCTAGCCACTATTGTGCAGCCAGAGTCTGCGCAGTAGAGAATTTCCGGTGGAGCCAAGTAAAAAAGGGAAATAAAAATATTTATTTCTTCTTCTTTAGAAGGATTAGTCTCCTTTTGGCTCTCTTTCCCGAAGTTTCTTATATCCCCGATAAAAACTACTCATGAACGACAGCTGTCAACTATCGTAAAACGAAACTTATAACACGGTTTTTAACGTCCAATAACTAATGAGAAACGAACTTCTCAGAAAATAAACACCTGAACACCATGCAGACAAATGACATTGTCATACTACCTTAGCGTAAGGATGAGAGAAACGTTTCTACAAGGTATCGTAATTTTTTAAAGTTTTCCCGGCTCATATCTGGAATACATGGGGAGGCGGGGCTTATGACCTATACTGCAGCCAGACACCAGGGGTCGGGGCATCTGCTGGAAGCTTCAGTTTGAGCCGAACGTCGTTACGTCCACTCATTATACAGTCTATGGTTGTGGTCAGTTTTGCGCTTCTTGGTTTTGATTGGTTGATGAGGAAGACCTGACATTGTGAGTGTTTTTTTTACCCGGCATGCTCAAAATGCTGCGTTAGCGTGTACAGAAGATGAGAAAACTGTTCAGTGAACACTTTTTAAACTTCCGTGAACCTTGCAGGATGAAAGCCGGGTCAAAAACTGAACCACCTTCAGATCCAGATTAACTCCTGCCTGTCTCTCCCTCCGTCTGTCTGTGTCTCTGTTGTAAATCAGGACCATGTAGCATCAAACTGAAAACATCCATTAGCCAGAGCCACATCAGAGTGACGGCTGGATGTTTGTACAGGTATCTGATGTCAGCAGACGGGATGATTTATTTAGCAAAGAAGAAGAAGAAGAAGATGAGGAAGAGGAGGAGGAGGAGGAGAAGGAGGAGGAAGAGGGGGATGAAATGATTTGCGTGTGAAAAAGCAGTGATGGAGATCAGCAGAGAAGAAGAAAAAGACGATAAGGAGATAAGAAGACAGGATGAGGTGATTGTTGGTGAAAGGATAGAATTACACAGCTCAGGATTATCTGTGCTCGCTTCACCTGGTTTACAGGTGAGAGACAGGTGAGGCGTTGGCTGATGGGCTGAGAGCCTCAAAACATCTTTTACCCACAAGTCTGTTCTACAAAAACATGAAGAACATCGGCCAATCAGAGGAGAAACGGCTCTTACAGTAAGGGTCACACCTGTCAGGTAGTGATGGAAAACCTTGTTAATAAATAAATAAATACGGCGTCTTATAAATTAACTTCAAACACAAAAAATTTGACTCTTACCTGTTCCTTGACACACACCTGGAATTTTCACATTCACATCAACTTTGAGATGCTGTTTCATTTTGATGTGCCCACCTGTGCAGCTGTTATCTTACCTGTAACTTGTGTTACCTGTAACTGGACACTGACAGATGTACTTTACTCACCTGGTGGTGTCAATTCAGTCCCACCTGTTTCACTTCCTGTCCACAAAATAAAAGTTTTTTTGGCTCTAGACTTTTATTTTGGACATTTAGAAACACTTAATCGTCCCTTCAAAATAAAAGCATGTGTGGGTGGCTCAGTCTGCGAGCATAATTCTGTCATGATGGATGTTAATGTAAACTGCAGGCAGGTAACGAGTGATTTTAATGGAGGGTAGTGACAGAGCGAGGGGAGGAGGGGGAGGAAGAGGAGTCAGTCTGAAGGTTTAAAGGTTCACTCTGAGGACAGCTCGTGGTTCCTGTCTCGACGCGCTGCTGTCAAAACAACATTTATTACTCACACACAGTGAGACCGTCCCCGTCCAAACATCGGCTCTTTGATCCTCTGCTGCTGGTTTTCAATCTGAGGCGGTGGATCCAGGGGGGGACATGGTTCACCTCAGACGAGGACCACTTGGTGTCACATTCTGATGGCTGAATGCTCGACTTCCCATATTACTTTTTAGAGACAGTAGACACACCGGTCGGGCCTGTGTGCTGGAAGTTCAGTGGTTTTAGAGATACTGGGCTGTACATGTAGCTCTTAAGACAACACAAATTTGCTCTTTGTTTCTAGTACCAATCAAAACTTTTGGACCAGCTGAAGAGATTTTAGGTTTGTCACTTTTTTGCATTAGCACCATCTTGCTATGATGTCAAAAATTAGTGTTGACATCAACTTTGTTTTTTAGGTTTTATTTTTTTTGGCTTTTGTGCCTTTATTGGATAGGAGAGAGAAGAGGAGAGGAGAGGGGATAGTGGATAGAGTAGGAAAGGGGGAGAGAGTGGGGAGTGACATGCGGGAAACAGGCAGCAGGCCGGATTTGAACACACACTCAAGGGCGAACCTCATCGTTTGTGTTAAGCTTGGTCTCTTATTTAGCCATAAAGACTAACATATGACTTGCTCATTGAAGCGTTAAGGATATGATAGATACTCAGTTAGTTTGTAGAAATAAAACTCAGTTGGTTCTGAATTTGTGGCAGTGAGTAAAATTAGAACTGCAAACAAGAGCTAGTTAGCGATTCAAGCTAGGTTTGTTGGAATAAACACTTGTTAGCACAGCTAGCTGAGCCAAATGTGTTAACTGTGGATATTTGTGTGAAGCAGCTTGAGCATGTTCCTCATTTGTTCACAAGAAAACAGTGAATCACGAGGCATCAATCGAAGTCGTTAGCATTAGCACATGACTTGCTAGTTAAATGGCTAACAGCTATAATTAATATTCTTGTCTGGTTCAAGTTAGTGTGTGGAGAAAGAAAACTGCTAAAATTGTTTTTATTTTTCTGTTTATATGTAAACGAGAGCTGGTTTGTAGTTCAAACCAGGTTTATTGAAATAAACAGTACGTTTTTAACTGGGGTGTAAAATGTTATTCATGTGGAGCAGCTTTAGCATGTTCCTCATTTGTTAGTCTGCTTTAGTTCTGTTAGTTTGTGGAGGCTAAAAGTAGGACTAGTAAGACTAGGGTGACCATACGTCCTCTTTTGCCCGGACATGTCCTCTTTTAAGAGCCTGTCCGGTCGGGGTTTATAAAATCCTTCAAATGTCCGGGTTTTTTAGCTTGCTTAGCTTGAGCGTGTCACAGACCAGTGTATTTATCATTCACGTTGAATGGTTCCTTTGGAAACACGCACTGAGAGGTGGAGTTTGAGCAGAACCCCAGAACATGTATTCATTCATTCAAAAATCAGTAGAGAGGCGCTCCACTCTCACTCACTCACTCGCAGGCTGACAGGCAGGTAGGCACACTGCGAGAGAACACTCTTTTCAGAGAAACAGAATATGGTCACCCTAAGTAAGACTAGACTAAGACTAGTCCTGTTATTAGTCATTCAGGTAAGTATGCTAAAAGGAGCTAGTTAGTGGTCTAAGCTACAGTTATTACAATAAGCAGGTTTTAGCATAGCTAGGTAAGCTAAAGGTGTTAATTGGGATGTTAAATGTAATTTATGTGGAGCAGCTTGAGAGCAGCATTGGCATGGTTCTCATTTGTTCCCAAAAAAAGTCAGTCATGAAGCATGAATTTTGGCTGTTGGCATTTGCACATGACTTACAAATTGAAGCGCGACTGACTACTCGACTTTGTTCAGTTTGGTTCAAGTTATTCTGTGGGGATTAAATCTGGCTAATCTTGTTTTTATAGTTCAGTCAAATATATTAGAGAGAGCTAGTTAGCAGTAAAAGTTTATCTTACTTTAAATACCTGTTTACACGCTGTCAGAGAGATGTGTTACTGCAAATTTGACATGAGCTGCTGTTAAATCCAGGTGTGTGAGCAGGTGTTGAAATCTGCATAAAGAGAAGCTCACACTCTGTGATTGAACACGTTCATGAGCTGCTCTGTTCTAACTGTAAAACTCCACACAAGGATGTTACACCAGGTTTGTGCGTCATTAAGGTGATCACCTGGTTTCCTTGGACTCCAAAAAAACAGAGACGGAGAGCGTTCAGCAGGTAGTTTAATGTGAGGCTAAACAAAGACACAGTTTGATCTTTTAATCCGTTCAGTCAGAAAAACATCGATCCAGTTTGAATCAGTCCGGACTTCACTGATTCAATAAATAACTCAAACCACACACACACTCACACACATGCTCACACACTCTCTCACACACAGAGATTATTAATCCTGCAGGTCCATCAGGAAGTTTAAATGTTGTGACTTTAAAACAGGGAGGTGTTTTAATCAAATGTGTTCATGTAGAAAACTGAAGACAGATCCAATACATGATCTCAGAATCACAGACGAAAACAGACGTCCTGTAAAAGTTTGGTCTTAAAGATCCAGATCCAGGTCCAGTCTCTACCCCAGATCTTTTAAAAATCCAATGTACAGAGTGCGCTCTTTTTGTCCTGGTTGTCCTGACGACCCTCTGGAGATGTGGTGGTGATCCGTGGCAGTGAGGGTTGTAGATATGGTCATGGTTACAGCTGTAGTCATGGTTACAGTCGTTGCCGTGCAACATTTGAAATGTTTGTCAGCAGCAGAACATTGTTCATGTTCAGGCTCTACCCTCATCATCCTCGCAAGGTATCACTCCATTTTTGCAAACTGCAATGTGACGACAGGTAGGCGTAGTAAAAGTTGATGCAGAGATGGGCGTTGTCATAGTGGTAGTTGTTTGGCAAGTTGTAGTTACGGTAGGTGATGTTACGGTGGGTGTAGGCAGGTGAACTGTCTGCTCAGTAGTCGTCATAGCGATAGGTGTTGGGGTACGGGGTGTAGCGGTAGTCGTAGCCGTCGCTCCGCTCAGTTTTGGTCGGCAGACTATCAGGTGGAAACGACAAGGACTTGATGACTCCACCTGACTCCTCGGTCACTTTCACCTCGGTGGAGTAGGAGGAGGAGGAGGAAGGAGGCGGTTCATCCAGCAGGGAGGAGCAGCTGTGGAGCGGCGGTTTGGGTGGACCACAGGGCTGATACGACACCTGAGGAGGAAGAGACAGGTGTCAATGTGGCATCAAACCATCAACCCTCTAGTGTCTGACTTTGGACCTGGACTCACCTTGGTTGTAGTGGTGATGATGGTCTGTAGCGCTGCAGGTGACCCTGGAGGGTTGCCCGGGTAACGGCAGGGGTACTCTGTGCTGTAGTAGTGGTGATTATCACCGTAAGGGGCAGAGCTCTTGAGAAGATCCTTCCAACCGGCAGAAGACTTCGTCTGAGGGTCGTAGGAGGAGGAGGAGAGAGGAGCTGAGGCCGACGAGGAGGAAGGGGAGGGGCCAAGGACTGGAGTCACCCTGCACACGGACCAGAGATCAAACAGGTTCACATCAAAAACTGTCGAAATCAAAATTAAGCTCAAACTGGCTAAAAATCTCAGAATCATGTTGATTAGGGCGACCATATTCTAAATGCCCTCTCAAAAACAACTCCTCACCCAGACTCTTACAGAAAAAACCCAAATATCCTCAATGACGACAACGCTTCATAACCCAAACATGTATTTTAAACAGTCCTTTACTGTTTGTGGTGAACATTTTCTATGATGTAAACATAAATAATGTATCAAAGTACATGTATGTAGGCCCAGAAAAATTAATTTTTTAAGCATATATAAGTCAAACTTATGAGATGCAGTCAAAATTTCAAAAATTTTTCCGCATGATTTTATCTATATCAAAATTTCAACAAGTTGATTTTTTTTGCATAACTTTGACCGAATAGCTAAAAATTTTGATTTTTTTTTGACAATTTGACAATTTGTCTCGGAATTTTAGCTCCAGTGTCTCAAAATTTTGACTTAACAATATAAATTATAACTTAATATCTAAGAATTTGAGACAGAGTCAAACTCTGACTCTTTATCCCAAAATTTTGACTTTTTACCTCAAAATTTGACATTTTATCCCAGCAATTTTACTATTTTCTGTTAATTTTGATTTTAACTTATAAGTTTTGACTTCTTGTCCAAAAATTTTGACTTCTTATATCCAAATTTGACATATCACTACATAACTGTGACTTTGATATCCTAACATTTTTGACTTTATCACAATATACAGACGTTTATCTTAAAAATCACTTTTTTGCTCAAAGTTTTGACCTGTTTTCTCATGACTGATGTTTTATCTCAAATTTTGAATTTTTTCCCATCATTTTGAATTTTTGTCTAAAAATATTAACTTTTTGTCGCAAATAATGGACTTTTTAACTACAAATCTCTCTTTTTGGCTCAAATTTTAACTTTTTATCTTAAAATTATGACTTAAATGTGTCAAAATATTTGAAAAAAAAAAGGTTTAGGACTTTAAGTATCCGGTACTTAGTATCCACACTGACCTGGGGTCACAGAAGTCTGAGGTCATGGGGTATGACGGTGACGTCAGATACCCCTGAAACTCGTATCCTGGTCGTCCCATGTAAAGCCTGGGATTGGCTGGTTTCTGCAGCGTGGGTGGGGCCTCTCCCAGGGGATTGTGGGGGTTGTAGTAAGGCTCTGGGCTCTGGAATGATGGGTAATGCTGAGGGAAATTTGGCTCGATGAAGGAGATTCTCTCTGATGGATCAACGCAGGAAAGGAGGGCGGGTCCGAGAGCCTGAAACAGCAAACAACATGTAAACAAACAAAAAATCAACAAACAACACGTAAACAATGACTGACAGCTGATTGGTTGTTTTCTGACTGGGGTGTCGATGAGGCGTCTCTTTGGGGTAAATGGTGGGGAACTGACTCGTCTTTTCACTGAACTTCTTCTGGCTTCGGTTTCAGACTTGGACTCAGGTCTTGGATGATCATGGACTCCTTTAGCCTGTGAGACCACAACAAGATAAATGACCAACATAAGTGTTCGACTAAAACCTGTTTCACATTAACAAACTGGTCCAGAACTAGATGAGATCTACCCCTCATCTCAAGATCTGGACTAAACCTTTCTGGACTCTTTTATTTGTTTGTTGACGGTTCTGACCTGGAAGAAGATGGCCTTCCCGTCGACCCTCCAGAAGTTGGTGACAGGGTAACCACTGTGACCCCGACATGGCAGCAGCTCCAAAGGGGCGTTACAGCTCGGACACAGCTTCTCTGAAACACACAAATCAAACAGGTAAACGTGGACTCAGGTGTAACACTCACAGACAGGTGTGTGTTTTCTTCTTACTCTGCTGTTTCTGCCGTGCCTTGTCGCAGATGGCGGGGCGAAGCTGCATCCTGGAGCCGTCGGGCAGCGTGCAGCCTCGAGAGCAGACCACCACGCCCAAACACGACTTCTTCAGGATCTGACAGTTATGGTTGTTCGTGTTCCTCATTGCCCAGCCGGACAGGTGTCTCTGAGCGTTCTTGTCCTCACCTGGATATAAAAAAAGAGCCTCAGTTACACCTGCTTCAAAAACTGATAGAGAAAACACAGAGTTTCTGCTCTGATTGGTTGAGTTAGCACTAACTGGTCAGGAAACTAATCTATAAAAGTTTTTGTAGCTTTAAGTCTAAAATCACGGCAAAAATCGACCAATCAGCTGTTAACTGCACTGCAAAAACTGACATCTTAGCAAGTGTTTATGTTTTAGTTTTAGTAAAAAAAAAATGTCTTTTTAGTCTTAATATGAGCAACAGACAACTGACAAATGTCTTATTTCAAGTTATTAATGACAAAAATGACGTTTAGATTGCTATAAATGAGGAAAAAGTATCTGCCAATGAGTAAAAAAATTTGCTTGTCAAGTTTCCTAAAACAAGAAACTTTTTTCTTACCCCATTGGCACCTTTTATTTCCTTGTTTCAAGCAATTTAGACAACACTTGTGTCTTTAAATAACTTGCAACGGCTTTTTTCCTGAACTAAATGTGGCTCAAATTAAATCTGAAGTGACATTTTTTACAAAAAATGTGACATGAACACTTGCTTAGATTTAATTCATTTTGCAGTGTGGAACCACTGTGACTCAGAATAAACTAGAAGGGGGCCTGCATTTCCTTTCAGCAAATGCAGGATGCTGAAATGCTGAGCCCCGTTTCAACATTGAGCTCTTTCTTGCAGGAAAGGCTATGGTTGAAATGCTAAGCCACAACCCTCACCTTAACATCTCCATTGCTTCATTGGAGCTGAGATGAATTTGGTGACCTGCACCAGCTCTATTTATTAAATCTGGGTCTTAAAGGGACCTCCATCTCCTCCCACTATAACATAATGAGCCTCTCTAATTTGCTGATGCTCAGCATTTCAACATAATGGTTCAAATAAAAACGGTTTATTCTGGGGGCAGGTTGGGTCAGATTGAAAGTCATGTGACATCAGATCAGATTACTTTGATCAGATCAGAGATTAACGGATCATTTCTCACCACTGTAAATGAAACGAACATAACCGTCCGTCCACTCCTGGAACGGGTCGTACTGCTTCGTGTCCTACAGACAGACAGACACATAGATGGACAGAGAGATTATTGATCACAATAATATTATAATATACATTTATGTGTATAAAGATATCTAAATGTCATGAAAATTCAATGAAAAAAGAGAGGAAACGCATAAAAGGACTATAAAAGGTTATAAAAATTGATGCGTCAAAAAATTTGAACATTTTGAGTTAAGTTTTGAGTAACTCTGGAAAAGATTTTTGGAATATCTACTACTGTAAAGTTTCTGCATTCATAAGATACTGCTCATGGCCTCTAAAAATGTATAAGACTGAATTTGAAAAACCTGAAGCCTCAAATAATGGATGAAAATAGAAACAGGATTTTACAAAAAAGGAAAAGATGACTCTTTCTCTGAGACTTAAAGGAGCATTATTTACCAAGAGGCTGAAGAAATGGACAAACGTTATTCAAAAAGAATGACACTATCTTTTTGTGACTTTACTAAATATCAATAGACTCCAACTGAAAGTATCTTATCTTAAAACTTGATGTGCCATAAAAATTTTTTCTTCTTGCTTTTGTCTTTGTTCAAGGGGTTGTGATTTTCCTTTATAAATGTAAAAATTTACTCAATAAAAAGTTTATCTATTTATTTATCTATTTTAAAAAGGCGATGAGTAAAAAAACCTTATGAGTTATAGATAATATATTTACAAATGTGTGTGTTCATGTATCAGACTCTTCACAAACATTTGCCGCTTGTTGTTTTGTTTTACCAGATATTTATTTTCTTCCTTTTGTAAAAAAGTTTTCCATATCTTCATACTTCTTATTGTAATTACTTGATATCTGTTTTTATTTATTTGATATTCTATGTTTATTCATACTTGTTTTGTACGGAGAGAGCACAGAAGTCAAATTCCTTGTTTACTTCTTGAAGATACTTGGCAATAAAAGTGATTCTGATTTATTTTGGTCTTTTTGTAGCTTCATGCAGAAAAGAAAGGACTGTGGACGGAGCAGGAAAAAAGACGAGGACAGGGAGAAACATAGAAAAATGTGCCACAAGCCAAATCCGAACCCAGGACCCAAAGCTCCAAAGGGATGAAATCTGTGTGTGTGTGTGTGTGTGTGTGTGTGTGTGTAATCAATCAGAGATTTTAATCAGCTGATCGTCCAGCTCAGTCACTGAAAACAACAACAATAAACAGAGAAAACAGTTTTTTCTGTTTAACCAAAAACAGCGAGCAAGCAGAGTCAGCACACACACACACACACACACACACACACACACACCCTTCAGATAACCTTGGGTCATACAGAGTTTTTTGTACTTTCAGACTGAGTTATTAATGAATTAATGGACCAGAATGTGATTCTGGGATTGAAAACGTTTTAGATAAAGATATTCAACGTTTTGGATGTTTTATTTCATGTTCTGTGACGTTCAGAGTCTCAGGAGTGTGTTTGATTATTTATATAATTTAAAGACACATTGAATGACCAATCACAGATTCATCAATAGCCCTCACTTCTGGGACGTGAAGATGAGGTCGGTCTGATCCGTGTGTTCAGGTGCTCTGACATGTTTTTAGGATGAATAGATATGACTTGAAATCTGAGGATCATAACTTTTACTGTTTGCCTGAAAAAAAAAGCTCCGTAATCATCAGCTGATTAGATTATTGATCACTGATATCCAAACTTGAGGTGTGTCTGTCGGCAGATTCACTTAACCTGCAGATTCAGACTCAGATGTGTCAAAGAGACGATCAAATGATGTTACATTTCTTACTTCAAATTCCATCAGATGTTTATTTCTTCTTCTTAAATAGCTTCTCCTGACTTTTCTTTAAACAAAAAAGTTTGTTAAATGTATAGATATCTAACACAATTGACAACACAGTCAAAAATAACTTACAGTACAAAAACCTCGATGAGCTAAAGACAGAAAGACGGATGATACCAGATCACACAACTATCATTCTATTTTAATACACTATTATAAATTATTTCATGATTAATGATTATAAAATCATAGACTTATGATATTTTTATGTCTGTTTTCAACACTGTGTGTGTTGATTAGAAAATAAAAGCACACATTTGATTCAAATGTTGGGAAAAATTTGAGATAAAATAATCAAGTGAAGCTTTTATTTTGCAAACCTGGAGTATTGAAACGATTAATTTAAATAAAGACACTAAACTTGTACTGTGTGATTGCCTGATCAGATTCAATCATATGAAAATGTTTTCATCATGTTTAATATTTTGTTTTTTTTATTCATCACGTTGATGTTTAACTGAAGTAACCAGGAAAAGACAAACGTAAATATGTCATAATATCAAACCCACATATCCAAATGTTATATTTATTATGCAAATTATAGATTTTTAAGTATTTTGAGGATGGGAGCTGAGGAGATAAGCATCACATTTGGAAAAAGAAATCATGTTTAATTTTAAAATCAGAACAAACCAAAGGCCACTGAGTTTTTCTTTATTCACGTCTATTTAGTTTTGATGATAATTACCAACAATGATTTTATTTGACGAAATTTATGAGCAAATTCAAATTTATCATTAAGTAAAGAGGATTATAAATCGTGTTTTTTCATCCAAACTTTGATTCTAATAAAACTGATCTAACTTTGATAGAATCTGATGAACATGTCAAGAGTTTAATCTCTTTTTTTAGATTATATGTACCAGTCAAAGCCTTTAAATAGTGTCTTTTTACAGTTAGATGATAATAATCCTTCTTTTGATGCTTTTTTTTCTTTATCCAACTTGTTTCTTTTTTTAAAGAAAGAAACAATTTGTGCGTAAAGTTTAAATAAAACCTAATGGGGAAATGAATATGATGATAATTATAACAATTACGAACTCTACGTGTTTTCCTGGTTTACAGATAAGAAGATTTCACTCCGTGATTGTGTAATCATTTTTATAATCTTTATTTTGAGCTGCCTGCTGTCAGAATAACAGGTCCACGGCCGAAAAATTAATCCCGTCTTCATCACACACGCTTCATGTTCTCAGACCTGAACCAAAACCTGCTCAGTTTGAACAAAATTCAGAAATTACGCAAAACCAGAGACATTTTCAGTTTCTTTCCCACACGTTTAATAATCTGTAAATTAAATCTGAACCACATCAAACATTATTTTTCCTGTTAACTGATATCAATACTGTCATTTTTTTGATATCTATATCCTTTGGTATAATCAGAAATGTATGTGTGACATTTGTTTGTGACGATGCTCTTTCAGCTTTGTCAGATTTGTCAATGACCCCTTGATGCCTCTGACTCTGCATCATATAAAGTTTTTATTATCAGTATTATTATTATTATTATTATTATTATTATTATTATTATTATTATTATTATTAGTGATCCCTCGTGGGCTCTAAGTACCTGTTGAATCCACTCATAGATCACCTGTGGGTCAGTGTGTTACCTGTGGAAGTTTTGGGTCGTTGATGTCCCACGTGAATTTCATCCCCACGGAGCACACGCAGTCCGTCTCCTCGCGCTCCTCCGCTCGGGACATGCTGCTCCTCTCCTCCTCACCTGATCCGGGTCCTGGTCTTATTCTAGTCCCGGTCTCTGTCTGGTCCAAGTCAGTCCCGTTTCTGATCCGGATTTTCCAGGTTCGGTTCAGACACAAGTGGGAAATAAAAACCGAAACAAAACTCTCAAAGTTCGCGGATCAGAACTTAATTTTCACACCTTCGCGCCCGGAAGTTGTTTAAACCTTAAGTTAAAAACTTTTAGCTGACTTCAGAGTGTCTGCAGCGCGTGCAGCTCAGGTACAGAGTGAGGCACAGGTGAGAGAGGCGCGAGCTCCCAGAGAGAAAGGAGGGGTGTGTGTGTGTGTGTGTGTGTGTGTCCCAGTGTGTGTCCATGTGTATGTGTGTGCGCGCGCGCTCCTATCAAACATTACAAACACTACATCTGATTACTAGTGACGTCACATCACGGGTATTTAATGACAAATCCAGAGAGAGTGACAAACATGACAAAAATCTGATATAGATGTTATTCATGATTCAAATTTAAATACCTGCTGATTCAGTGTGTGTGTGTGTGTGTGTGTGTGTGTGTGTGTGTGTGTGTGTGAGCAGTGTTGTGTAAACATCTCAGTGTTTCTCCTCAAACAAACAAACTCATTAGTCATCAATCAGAGGACGAGTCAGCTCCTACCTGAAGACCTGCTCACCTGTGTGTGTGTGTGTGTGTGTGTGTGTGTGTGTGTGTTTGTAACCTCCACTGTTGTAAAATGAAAATGATGCAAAAGTTTCAGAACCTGCAGTTCCCCGAGTGTCCACTAGAGTCTGTCTTCAGCAGTGAGTCAGTTCCCACAGAGCCCCATGTAAAAATGTCCAAATTTATAGTTTATTTTTTGTCTCTGTTCTGTCTCTTTAAGGCCCCATTTATGTGGCAACACTACACAGCGTTTCACCCTACAATGCAAAAAAACGCACTTAAAAACGAAAAAATCTGTTTACATGGAAATGCTGAGGGAATGAAACGCTGTAGTATGCATGTCAAGCCTGTAGATGGCGATATAACTGTAGGAGCTGTCTCCACAACAGTTGAGAGGTTGAAGAAGAGGTGAGCTGATTATTTAGAGTGTATACTAAAAACTTTTTCTCCAATTGCAGAAAAATTGCAATAATTGCACATTTTGTTAGTAGGTCACTAGATTCAGCAGCACAAGAACGAA
Organism: Thalassoma bifasciatum; assembly: GCA_008086565.1. Classification (NCBI taxonomy): domain Eukaryota; kingdom Metazoa; phylum Chordata; class Actinopteri; order Labriformes; family Labridae; genus Thalassoma; species Thalassoma bifasciatum. The sequence continues at coordinate 49,759 of RPOG01003368.1, forward strand.
ACAGTAGGTTGCTCTCGTTGATTTCAGTTTGCTCTTGGCCCAGTGGAGCTTTAATGTGCACGTGCAAAGCTGAGTGTGATGTCAGTGTTTTCAGGGACAAGCTGGCGTGATGTTTACACGGCAACAGCGTTTCAGGAAAAATTCACTCTGGAGGGTGTTTTCAAAATTTTACGCTTTAGGTTGACTAAAACGCCACAATAACTCAATAATACTTTTGCATTTCATCCTAATATCATTATTCTGTAAACGGCCCCTAAGAGGCTCCGGAACTAGGTGTTCTAGAACCCAACATTCCAGAATGTTCCTTTAAAGATCAAGGAATAGGAATGACAGTTTCTGATTGGTCAGTGTTCATTTGTGATGCTCTTATGATGAAATTGCAAAGGGAAACATTGAATTTAGAAAAATGACCCTCATGCAAAAGTGATAAAAGTTCTTTCATCAAAAATTTGCTCTAGGCTGACTGCAGAAAAAATGAAAACAACATACACACCAAGACAAAGAAACAGGGTTTTACAGCATTTAAAATAAATTACAGCCTGGTGCAAAAAAGTTTTTTATTTTGATGATTTATTTGTTTGTTTGTTTGTTTACATTGTGTTCATTATTCCTGCAATAAAATAATGCTCCAGTATGAGTATAAAAGTTTTCTTACTCCTGTACTTTGCTTTTTACTGCTACATTAGTATTTTAGTGTATTTTTGCTGTGTTGTTGTTTCATGGATATGTCGCAGTGACATGGTCTTTTTTCATTTTTTGACAGTAGGAATGTTTTTCTTAAATTAGTGTGATGAATGTATTGATTGTGAGCAGCACTTCACTTTATCCATTACAAATTTCCTTCTGGGGACAACAAAGTTTATCCTTATCCTTGTACTCAGATTTGTTCAGAGATTTTTTAGGTGAAAATTCAGTTTTGTAAAATATTACAGTTTGATTTTTCTTTAATGTAAAGAGACTATTCAACGTTTTTCATCTTTTGAGGGAGACAAACAATCTAATGTGAATTGATGTTGTTTGAATAAATTCTTCCTGTGATGCAGCTCATTATGTCTCTGATCGGTTTAATCTGGATTAACTCTGATTTATTTATTTATTTATTTTGTAGTCAAAATCGATGGGATCATGTTAGTTTAATTTTATCTTTGTATCAAATCAATAAAAATCACATGCGACCTTTAGTAACCACATATCCCTTCACTGCAGCCAGGACTACTTTCTCTCTCGAGGCCTGCGCGTGCACGACACTGATGAGTTATAATGAGCTGCAGCTGCGCGCGCTCCCTGTGCACGAGGAGGAGAGATAATGGTAGGCAAGATTCACTTTTTCGTTTACATTTTTTAATTGTTTGGATGTATATTGTTTGATTTAGAGTCAGTGGATGACTTCCGGTTTGCTCTGCAGCTTTATTAGTTAAGATGTGATGACGTTTCAGTGATCACCTGTCAGGTGATCTTTGTGAGCCCCTGTGTTTACTGATCAAAGACATAAGACTGGTATGATGAATAAGTCTGAACTCTGCGGTTTGATGATTGAAATCCGGCTTCAGGTGAGATGGTTCCACCTGTCTGTCATATACTGACCTAATGGCGCCCCCTGCTGTTTGTGAAGGGACACTACATATACAAAAATACCACATGCAAGGATTAAATAAGATAAAATTGAAATATGACCTGCTGCAGTATTTTTCTCACAGACAGTGCAATATGTCTGTGACCTGAAATGTGTTGGTAAAAAAAGAGATTCAAGTGAAGAGCAGCAAAAACGCCAAGTTGCAATAAAAATCAGTTTGAGGTTGCAAAAAATGGTGAGAAAGTAGCAAAAATTGGTGAAAATTAGAGTAAATTGGAAGAATCTTTGAGTATGGTCAGTAACTATAAAAAGAAAAGGTCACAAAGCAGCAAAATAAGAGTGAAAAGTGAATAGATTAGGCAAAAGGCAGTCGTGATAAATATAAATTGTATTGAGTGCATGGAAATGTATATTTATTATTCGGTTGACTGTTTAGAAGAACTTTATGATCTTCTAACTTTCTGAGACACTGAAATATATAACCCAAAATCATCAACATTTCAAGAGAAAAAAGGGTTGAATAATTCACTCTATGTGTAATGAGTCTATATAATATCTGGGTTTCACTTTCTGAAATAAGTGACCAAAAGTGTTTAACTTTTCATGATGTTTCTCTTTTTTTTCAAATGCACAGTTTCTTTTGTGGATTTTTTTTCAAAATCCATTTTTCTTTCTTATATTTTTGTGTTTTTCTTATTCAAAACAAGAATTTAAAAACGATCGTCCCCTTCAGTATAGCAATAATATTAAATTTGTCGCATGAATCAAATTGCTTTTTAAAAGTTATTTATTCCTTGTTTTGTTAATCAAACATGGTGAAAAGGGTGATTTATTGTCTATGTATGTTTGACAATATGTAGGACGGGGAATCTAAAAATAATCAAAAAATGTATCACATTTGCATTATAGGGAAAGAATGGAAATTAGATTATTTTTGCGAATCCTTCAGCCTTTGTGTGTGTGTGTGTATGTTTGTGTGTGTGTGTGTGTGTGTGTGTGTGTGTGTGCCTCTCTCTGTGCAGATGGAGCTGGAGATGAAGCAGTGTGTTCATCGGGCTGATTCGTCTGCTCTGGCATCTCTTCTTCTTGATGAAGGTCTCACCCGCGTCACCCTCAACAAACTGGACCACATGGTTACCATGGTAACCTGAATACTGTGTGTATGCATTTCTGACACTGTGTTGGTAACAGGGCTTTTAGTTTGAAAGGCTGTTGCATGTCTTCCTCGATCATGTGTTGGTAACAGGGCTTTTAGTTTGAAAGGCTGTTGCATGTCTTCCTCGATCATGTGTTGGTAACAGGGCTTTTATTTTGAAAGGCTGTTGCATGTCTTCCTCGATCATGTGTTGGTAACAGGGCTTTTATTTTGAAAGGCTGTTGCGTGTCTTCTTGGATCATGCATCAACAGAGTGAGAAGGTCTCAGCAGGTCTTTCCTCTTCCCTCAGGATCTGAGTGGATCCGGTCTGAGCAGAGTCAGGGTTGTGATAAAGTCTTTGGCGATGCTGTCCGGGAACAGAGAGCACCAGCAGACCCTGGTCCACTTGGGACTCACGGCAAAGGTCAGACCCAGAACCAGGACCAGGATCACTGAACTGATCCAGCAGGAAATTTAGATTTTTGTGTAAACCAAAAAGTCGCCAACCTTTACGTCTCTGTCTCTCTCAGGTGTTGTCGTGGTTCGAGATGGTCCATAACCTCCTGACCTCTGACCTCCAGATTCACCCCAACCTCCTGATTGGCCTCACTGAGGAGTTTTATGACTACATCCTGGTGAGGAGCATGCTGGGAGATGCAGTTTGATTCTTTTAGATACAGCATAGGGATGAACAGCGCTACTGCTGGTGTCTGGATTGCAGGACAGGATGTTTTTTAACATTGTCATCAGGCATAGGGCCAATTTGAATGAACTACTCTCTGTGGATTGATTATATATGATGTGGTAAGGCTGACTAATGTGTCTCTTTGACATTTTGGGTTTGAGCACTGGTAACTACACCTTTAACTAACCTGTCTGTCTGTCTGTCTGTCTGTGTCTCAGCTGCTGAGTCAAGCTCCTCTTCCAGGTTTGTTTGTGTCTTTTTTTTTTTTTTCGTTTCAATCAAATATCTGAGGCAAGTTCTTTTAAAAACTTAAGTATTTGTAGCAAAAGCAATTATAGATATCAAAAATTACTTTTTGACATATTAGAATACATATCCAACAAATCCACATTGTAATTTTTACTGGTAATAATTCAAATTAAAGAAATCTACAATTAATTTTTCACAAGTGGAAATGGTCATTGTAGATATGTGATCAACTTGAAATGTTGTTACTGAAAGTATCCATAACGACATTTTGACATCTCACAATACTAACTCATATCTACAACTCAATTCTCATGAAAAAATGTAATTCTTGATATCAATTCTTGCTGGAGATAAAGTTCATTTGTGATATCTACGGTTGTTTTAACATTACAGATATTATGAACCTATTCTAGATGTTTAAAATCCAATTCTTACTCATCAAAATTAAATTATTGATATCTTGACCTATAATAACTACTTGTAAGAATACAATTGCTAATATCTGTGATAACGTTTTCACGTGTAACAATAATATCAAAGACATCTACAATTTTCTTTTTAGAATTTCGGATTCATATTGTTGATATCAAAAAAGGAATTTCTACATGTGAAAATGCTATTGAAGCTATCCTCAGTTATGTATATCTGAAATTAAGTCATTGTCCCGCCCAAATATCTTGAATGAGTATATAAACTTACAGCCCCTGAAGCTTTTTCAGGTTTAGTTCATTTGGTAACAACACTACCGTCTCCCAACTCACACAGTTGGGAGACAATATTACATTTTGACATGATGAAATGTTATTTTCACTTGCGTATTTGCTAGATTGTTTTAATGTTACAAGGGCTTGCCATACACATCAAACTTTGTATGCACCTGTCTGTCTCTCTACCTGTCTGCTTCAGTCAGTCAACAGTCGGTGGTTCTCCTTAATTTGTCCCAGTTTGCTTTGGAAACAAGAATTAACTTCCCACTGAGACTGGAGGTAACATCATGCTATTCAATTAAACACTGGTCTGTTCTGCTGGTTTTTTCTGGTCTAAGAGTGATTGTGCTCTTATTTCCAGGCGATAAAAACCTTTAACAGCATTTTAGAGTCTCTGAGCAAAGAGACGAGGAAGATGATCCAGAACGACCCCAACCAGAATGAAAAAATGTAACACACACACACTCAGACAATGTAATGTGGCTTTGTTGCTCTAAAACCTGAAATAAATTGTCTGTTTGTTTACCCGTGTGTGAGACAGGTGTCAGATGGCAGCAGCCGTCCTCACAGCTGGAGGTGAGTGTAGTTTGCATCATGTTCAGTCAGATCATTGTTTCCAGAGTTGAATTGAACTGTTCGTCTCTCAGACTACGAGCTGCAGGTGAGTCTATCAGAGGCTCTGTGTCGTCTCACACCCAAGAAAGACCGACGGCGAAGAGCCAACGAGTGGTTCACCTGCTGTGACATCAGTAACGCCTTCTGTGATATCAAAGACGGAGACTTTGAAGTAGTAAGACTCTTACCTGTCTGTCTGATCTAGAAACTGTCTCCATGCCTGTGTATCTTTCTGACCTGTCTTACGCTCTCCAGGACTGTCGCCGCTTCCTCAACATTGTCAACAATGATGCTGGAACTGAGAAAAGGTGATGCACCTGAGCCAAACCTGAAACACAAAATCACACCTGATGCTGATTTTTACCTGCTCTCTGTCTGACAGGATCTACACCTTTCCATGCCGCAGAGCTTTTCTGGACTCCACTGAGGTAATTTAACGGTGTCACCTCAGGTGCTGTACCTGCAGACAGCTCACAGGTGTAAACTTCCTGTTCTCTGCAGCTGTTTTGTCCAAAGGATGAGAAGCTGGATCAGTTCTGGATCGATTTTAATCTGGGCTCAGGATGTGTGAGCTTCTTCACCGATGACCCTCAGGTGCCTTAGCTTCACTCTCACACATGATACAACACCTGTATTTCTAACTAGAGAGATTGCATTTCCTTGCAGAAAATGCATTGAAATGCTGAAGCTGAAAAACTGAAATGAGAAAAAGTGAAAAAAAATTGCTAAAAGTGCTTTTATGCAGCTGAAAATGTGGAATGTGTAAAATAAGAAATCGATGAGATAATATAGCAATAGTAGAAGGGAAAGTGGTATAAGAAGTAAGAGTAATTTGAGTAGTACTAGTTGCAGAAAAAGTTGCATAAATAGTTGAAAGAGCAGAGTATGGTACTATATGCAATTAAAGCAGTGATGAATGTACTAATATGATAAGCCGTGTAACTTCTGTCTGACACACTGGATGAAAAACTGGGTTTAAGGTGAAAAAAGGGTCTGAATCTCCTGTTTCTGTGCCAAAACCCTCAAAGTTATCAGAAAAAGCATTGCTTTGTGAGAATCCTGAGACTTCGTAGAAGCTGTCAATGTCAATTTCATGTCTGTAGAGCCAGAAATACAGCCAAGACAGCAAGTTAGAAAAGGGGTCACAAATGGTACTCAGTGGGGCTTTCTGATCAGAGATAACATGGGAGTCAATGTGAGCAAAGATTAGGTTTTGTGCGACAGTTGGCCGCATACTGACCAAAGAGTACAATTTTTTGCTTTGATATCCCCTTTGTTAGAAGCAGAAGAAGCCAGGGAACTTTTTGGTGCCTCATTTTGTCTGTGGAGTGAGGTATGTGGATTTTATGGCAGTTTGTTCAAGAGACTTCTCCACTGTCATCAGCTGCTGATGCACTCTGACTGATAATGTCACACACTGTGAGGAGCGGAGATTTTAGTGAAAAACCCCAAAAGTTCATGTTGCTTAAACTGTAAAAGCTCAAGAACTGTACAAGATATTTGAAAATTAAATCACAGATGAATAGTGGAAAGATTAGTGAACACTTTGAAGCAAAAATGAAGTCTGGAGGTGGAAAAATGATGAAGTAGAAGCTTCATCAAGTTGAAGGAAGTTTTTTTTCTGGCAGAAAAGCTGAAGTCCTCCATTCATTTCAATGGGCAAAAATTAGCCAAAAAGTTAAATGGTAAGAAAAGTGAGTTATAATTGTACATAATTGAGTGTGTGTTTGCCTGTGTGTCTTTTTGTGTCTCAGGGATACCTGTGGGGCTCAGTCCACCTGATGAGGGAGGAAGTGGATCATTTCCAAGTCTGGCTCGTACCTGATGGTCAGGAACACATCACAGTGTCTCTTGTGTTAATGATCTTCTGAGTGTTTCTAATCCCCTCAGTCAGCCTGTTTCTTCTTTTACCCAGAATGCACGGGTGGGGAAACTATCCTTGGAGTTCACCTGAAAAGTCCCATCGAGCATCAGCAGAGTCGAGGTCAAAAGGTGGAGCTGACCTTCGACGGTGAACACCACCGACACCTGAGGGAGGCTGTAAACAGAGTCTTCACGGTATCTGTCTGTCTGCACGCCCGTCTGTTCACCCTGGGACTGTCTAAATATGATATTTTTGTTCTTTCTCCTGGAACAATCAGAAAGAGCCAAGTCCCGTTGTCCTTCAAGACTCAGATGGTCCCGTTGAGGTGTTGTCACCTGCGACGAGCTCAGTTGGTAAATCCTACGGGAGAAAGAAATTAAAGAGTCGACTGAAAGGTGAGTGTGTTTACATCCATCGTTCACCTGTTTCGAATATCGATGAAAGTCGACCTGTCTGTCTTTTTTTGCATTCAGTCCTACCTGTGTCGTCTCCAAGCAGCGACGATGGCGTCTCGACCCTGAAGGTAAAAACTGTATAAATCATTATCTGGCAAAGACAAGGTAAAGACAAATGTTGTTGTTTATGTTGTTTAGACTCCTGTAAAAAGCACTGCAGAGCTCCTGTTTGATCAGTTTGTGCACTCGACCCCGACACACAGCTCAGGTGAGTTCAAAGGAAAGTAAAGTACGACTGTCAGAGAACACTCCTGATCAAAATCTTCAGACCAAATGACAAATTGCACTTCTTCACCTTTTGTACTTTTGGATCTTAAACAGTTTCAAAGTGGAGTTTCAGGGTCAGTTGAGTTCCTTTGTCAGGCGGCCATTGTTAACTGCAGTATTGTGTTGTTGACAAACTCAGTTATTAGCACACAGACCAGGGCCCTCAGTCATGAAGGATGCAACTCAACAATCCAAACTTGTTCATCTTACTCCCATTTCTTCTTTTTGCATTTTGAAACTCTGCTTAGAAACTTTTGAATATCCAATTGTACAAAATGTAAACTCATGCAATTTTTCAAATGGTCTTAAAACTTTGATCAGGAGTGTATTAAAGGGAATATAACTCTGGGATTTTTTGACAACACCTGGAGTCTTCTGTCTGTTTCCAGGTGTTCCTCAGATCCCCCCAAAAGAGATTGAGAAGTCAGGAGGAAGTTTCCCTCTCTTTAAAAAGGTGAATTTGTTGCTTGGTTGTCTTTAAAAAGAAACAAAAATCTTTTCCTCAAGGTTTTGCTTTCTTTCTGGAACAGGTAGTGGTCGTATTGGAAAAGAAAAGAGCGGCACCGGACTCAGGTGAGGCTGAAAAAGTGACGTCATAGGTCTAGATTTTACCTGTGCTCTGTTTTTGAACCTTGAGTGTTTGTTTCCGTGCCGCAGGTTACCTGTCAGGCCAAAGTGTGGGTGCGTCAGCTCAAAAGAAGAGGGCGACGCCTCTGGTGGAGGAGGAGGAGTCATGTAGCTCATCACTGATTGGTGCTTCAGGATTTATTCTCTTCATTTTCCTTCCCATTGCGATTGAGTTCATAAACTTATTTGATCCTGCTCACCTGTCTCAGAGTTATCACCTGAGAGGCTGGAGCTGGAAACTGAAGAGGTGAGGTCGTTGAATGAGTCAACCAGTCCAGGTGAGAAAGGGGAGGAGCCAAAATCTGACCTGACATCTGGCATCACAGCTGCCTTTGACACCTTCAAGTCAAACCTGGAGCAACACTTCACCGTCAGTACACACCTGTGACATCGCTTACCTGTGATACCACTCACCTGATCAGTAATTCATCAGTAACTTTTTTCATATTTATGATTTCAGAGCTGCCGGCAGAACGTAGAAGCTGAAATTGTTCTGTCTCTGAAAGAATGTCAACAAGACATCACCAACCTGCTGACAGCTGTCCACAAACACAGGTAACACACACCTGTCAATCTGAAATAGGACTCTGTAAGCTCTTTGGCTTTACCAGGTGCCACTCAACATTCCTGACCGATGATTGGTTGTTTATGTTTTTGGAGGCGGGACTTTAGAAATGACATTTAACCCTTTAGAGCCAAAAGCATCATATTTGGTACATAAGTTCAAAGACCTCTATCTCATGATGTGATAAATATTTTTAAAAACATATTCTACCACCTTGAGGATTGTCATATCACTACAGTAGGCTGAAGATGTATTTTGGCCCTTTTCAAAATGTCTGCTCCCATTAAATAAGCCATTCACATATTTTCTGAAAAATCTTTGCTTTATTTTAATGAAGTTGCAGTAAAAATAACATCATTATAGTTACTCTTTTTCAAAATAAGTGTTTTCTGCATGAAATAAATATTGACAAAAACGCTTTACTAAAATGGTTTACAAAATTGCCCAGTGTGTCAAAGCAATATTTTTCGTAGATTTTATTAAAAGAGTTAATAAACATCTCTGTTCCAAAAAGCTGGAATTTTATGACTATTTTTTGATTAATCAGGTTTTACAGGGTTAAAGATCTGCAAACAGTCCTACAACCATATTTGGTATTTAATTCACATTACTGAGTCACGTGTTTAAATGTGTATGTGTGTGTGTGTGTGTGTGTGTGTGTGTAGGCTGCTGCTCCTGCAGAGGTTTGAAGTTGGTGTTAACAATCAGCTGAAGCAGCTACAGGAAAACACTGAGAGTCTGAACTCCATCAACACTGAGATCCTGGTACCAAAACTACAATTACGTACTCAAATATTTTACAGCAAGATCTCGTTTTATATCAGTCATCAAAAAATTTGGTGTTATTTCTGATCATCATTCAGAGCTTTTTTCAGTCTGAGAGGCAGCGACTCGGCTCCCTCTGTGATAAACACCTGCGCAGGTGAGTAGTTAGAAGTGTTTACATCTAGTTTGGGTCTGGATTCGACATGTTTAGATCTCTGTCCCCTCAGGTTAAAGTCTATGGAAAGCGGGACGTCGAGTATGGAGGGTCCATCCAGCCAATGAGTGAAGAGAAGACAGTCCTGCCTCCCAACAAACCTCCTGTTTGATTTCTGTTCATTTGTTGTTCATCGCTCACATCATTAGGTTTGAAATAAAAAGTAAAAACATTTGGTTTGTTTTTGTCAGACTGTAGTTTCTTCAGCAGCCACTAGATGGAGACAAACTAACAGACCCAGACACAAAGAAGTCTTTTTAAACACATAAACATAAAAAAACTTGTAGTTTAACAGTTTAAAATTTTACATTTTAACACATAATTTTTAGATGTATGTATGTATGGATGGATCCAAAAGTGGTTAGTCCTGGGACTGTTGGGCCCATCTATGACGCCCCTCTGATCTGGATTGAAACTTGGTCTCACAGACACTGCATGGAAACCAGATCAAGTCCAGACTAAACCCATAGAATCTAGAAGAAAAACTGGTCTCACATAGTCCAGACCTGAAGCTTGTGTCTTAAAATTTTAAACAGCGGCCTGGTTTCACTAACCTTGTTTAACTTTTGTTTTAAAATCTGGACTAAACCCTGGTCTCACAGATTAGTGTCTAAAAACAGAACTCTCAATTTCAAACTCTGCTCTCACAAAGTCAAGATTAAACCAAGTGTGACATCCAGATAAAAACCTGGTCCCAGAGTTTTGAACTTGGTTTTACAGAGTCCCAGACTAAAACCTTGTCTTACAGAAACCAGACTGTACATGTCTCGTTCAGCCCAGAATGTAAAAGTCCTATTCAAAACAGAGACAGAGTTTTTGTTTATGGGGGAGCTTCTGGTTGTCAGGCAGCAAACTGACATGAGAGGAAAAACATTAAAATCCCCCAAAGACAGAAAACACAGAGACGACTAATGAGACACTAATAGAGAGGAGGGGGGAGGCAGGTGAGTGAGAGAGGGAGAGGGAGAGAGAAGCTCAGGTGTGTCTGTGCTCTCTGTTAAACCAGCGAAACAATCATAATACCAGCAGGAGGTCTGGATCTGTCCGTCTGAAGTGGACTACAGTGGATCTGGTCAGACAGAGGAGACTCAGGGATGCTTACTGGTTGAAGAACTTTTTTTCTTTCCCATTGGACTTTGATGGACGGACCGAAAAACTCTCCTGTGTGGACGTGCTGAGACACGGTGACCAACCGCTGCAGGTTAGAACCACCAGGTCTAACTGGGATCAGAAAACTCAGTGTTGAAACCAGTTGATTTGGAAAATTAATGATGGTTCTTACAAACCTCTAAATGCTTATTAATGATTAATTGGTGAGTTTCTCCCTTGTTGGTGTTGATAAACTGATTACCTGTTGTTCTCCTCTTTGTTCAGTGTGTTTCCAGGTGAGATGGGCTGCCTTGGCGGGAAAACGGAGGAGGAACGTTTGGATGAAAAAGCAAAACGAGAAGCAAACAAGAAAATCGAGAGACAGCTGCAGAAAGAGAGACAGGCGTACAAAGCTACACACAGACTGCTACTGCTGGGTGAGCCTGTCTGTCTGCCTCTTACCTGTCTATCTGCCTCTCACCTACCTGTCTGTGTCTCACCTGTGTCTCCCCCTCACCTGTCTATCTGTAGGAGCTGGTGAATCTGGTAAAAGTACAATAGTGAAGCAGATGAGGATCCTTCATGTTGACGGTTTTAATGCTGAGTGAGTTTAACTTGGTTATTTATGAATTCTAATAGACTTTTATTTTGAAGTATAAATCCACTTCCTGTTAAATTGCCTCTTATTGAACTGTTTTTCTTGGTTTTATTATTAATTAAAGTCCTACATGCACTATTTTGGAAAAGACAAATGTCATAATAATGGAAAAATGATTCAAACTCCCTATCTGGCTGATAGAAAAGAGAAATGATTTTTTATCGGCCGACAAATGAAATATTTGTTGTTTGTTTGTTTTCAGAGAGAAACAGCAGAAAATTCAAGACATTAGGAAGAATGTGAAGGATGCCATTGTGGTATGTCACATGACTTTTATCACATATGATCATATTAAAATGTTCCAGTTAAATATTTAGCAATTAGTTGGGATCACAGATATTTACCAGTTTAGGATCATAATAAATGTGTGTGTGTGTCATAGACCATAGTGTCAGCCATGAGTATGCTGACTCCTCCAGTTCCTCTGGGAAACCCTGGAAACCAATTCAGGATCGACTACATCAAGGGCATTGCACCACTATCTGACTTTGAATACACAGAGGTAACACACACACACACACAAAAACAGTTTTATAAAAATCTGATATGAGGTGATGAACTTCTTAGTTTCGTTTTCAGTTCAGTTCAGTTCAGTCTGCTTCATACATGCAAACAGACACTTGGTCATGTGACTTCATTTTCTACTGGTCACAACGTTCACCTATGTGATGGGTGTTCATGGTCACCTCACCATTTTATACTCAAATTCCAATATTTAGTGTATCACAGTCTAATATTTATTGTTAGCATACTGTTGCAAGCATGCTAACATCAGCCATGACGTGCAGGTGATTCGACCTGACAGCCTGAAACAGGTGATGGTTCCTTCAAAGCACCAAGAGGGAAGGTTGTTTGTTTAAATGATGATAATGACCTGATGTAACAAGTTAACACGGGACTCAACCCACGCAGGATCACACACACACACACACACACACACACACGCATCCATGTGTGTCTCACCTGAGGCCTCATTATCGAAACATCTCAAGTCCCTAAAGACGCAAAGAGACAAAACAAGCTGTTTCCTGTGTGGCCTCTAAACTCTTCACACACACACGTATAAATGTCATGGTACATTCAAACTTACTTGATTGGTGCATTTTAAACACAGACTGAGATTAAATTAATCTGTATCCAAACATGTTTATGATCCTTTGCTATGTGTTCAGATGGGTGAAGGTGTCCCACAGGGTTCTATGCTCGGTCCTCTTATTATTGTCATAAAGTGTTTGACGTAGAGACAGTTCACTGTGATGTTTATTTCCGTATCATATTTATAAACTTTAGCATCACTCTGCCAAAACTGCCTCTCTGTGTCTCTCAGGAGTTTTTTGAGCATGCTCAGAAGCTCTGGGAGGATGATGGCGTGAAGGCATGTTTCGAACGCTCCAATGAATATCAGCTGATTGACTGCGCAAAGTAGTAAGACACACAAACACACACACACACACTCTCTCTCTCTGTCGACACACTCGGAGCTACTTTGACATTTCTCATCCCAGTGGACCAATCAGAGCGCTCCACTAACCCCGGTGGGTGGGAGTTAGCAGGGAGGGTTCTGATGTCACATTGGGTTAATTATAGAAACCTTATCACACCTGTGTTTGTATGTGCAGCTTCTTGGACAGGTTGGATGCTGTCAGGAGGACAGACTACACACCTACTGACCAGGTAACAATCCAACCAATCACGTCGCAGCTGTTATGACTTGCATGTTACAAGCTTCTCAAACAGTTTTCTTCTTTTCCTGTAGGATTTGTTGCGCTGCAGGGTTTTGACTTCAGGGATTTTTGAAACCAGGTTTCAAGTCGATAAGGTCAACTTTCAGTGAGTCTGACTAATGACGTTATTCACTCTGTTAAAATGCAAAAAGGTATCATTTTTAGAATTTAATGTGCTTATTTAGCTTATTTACTTGCCAAAAGGTTTTGGGTTTTTTTACTCTCTACCTGACGAACACACTTCTCTGTGTGTCTTTGTCAGTATGTTTGATGTAGGAGGACAAAGAGATGAGCGTAGGAAATGGATTCAGTGCTTTAACGGTGAGTGAACATGTGAGCAGGTGTTTACAACAGGTGTTTTTGGACAGGTGTACAGTTGCTGAATGTTAGTTTGTCTCCAGATGTGACGGCGATCATATTCGTGGCCGCGAGCAGCAGCTACAACATGGTGATCAGAGAGGACAACTCCACCAACCGTCTGAGGGAGTCACTCGATCTGTTCAGGTCCATCTGGACCAACAGGTAACAACCCTTCGTCTGATTGGCTGCCGTTTCCATCTCTGCTCTCTTATTGGCTGTGGTTAAGTCTTCCGTGTTCTTTGATTGGCTGCAGGTTTCTGAAAACCATCTCAGTGATCTTGTTCCTCAACAAACAGGACGTCCTTGCTGACAAGATTTTGGCGGGAAAATCTAAACTCGAGGATTATTTCCCAGAATACACAAACTACCAAGTACCTGCTGAAGGTGAGATCATATGACTCATAAACAGGCACACGAGAATGAATTCAAATAAACAAAAATGATGCGTGTTTGTGTGTGTGCAGCTGTTCCAGATGCTGATGAAGACCCAAGAGTCACCAGAGCAAAATTCTTCATCAGAGACGAGTTCTTGGTAAAAAAAAAAACAATAAACATGTATTTCTCCCTCACCTGTCTGCCTCTCTGCCATGACCTGTCTCTCTAACCTGTCTTCCACCTGTCTGTCTCTCAGAGGATCAGCACAGCCAGCGGAGATGGGAAACATTACTGCTACCCTCACTTCACCTGCGCAGTTGATACAGAAAACATTCGCCGGGTTTTCAACGACTGTCGTGACATCATCCAGCGCATGCACCTGAGGCAATATGAGCTCCTCTGATTGGCTGTTTGGCCTCGCCCCTTATAAATATGCTTCCTGTTGTCTCTTTCTCTTTCAGGAGATTCTGTGTAGTGTAGTTCTGTGGCAAGGAAGCGCAGGGTGTTTTCCTGTTGGAATAGATTGAGTAATTTTTTTTGTTTGAATTTTTTTTTTAAATATATATTTTCTCTGATTGGCTGTTGCAAGCTATGACAGTTATTTCTGAGATGTTTAGAAAATTCAACTTTATACCTGTCAGAATTAAAGATTTTAGATTTATTTGAGAGAATTCTGTTGTTTATTCAATGGTTGTTTGTTAAATCAGGATTTTTATCTTATCTGCACATTTCAGCAAACAGGAGTGTAAACCTTCAGAGCAATCAATAGAAGCTGCTCATATTGTGATGATGAGAGAAAACTTGAAGAGAACAATTTTAATCAAAAGCAGAAGACGATAGAGTGAGGTTTCTGTTATCGGATGAAATATTCAGGAGGATCAAACAGGAAGCTCTGACCTGAGCCGACAACAGAGACCTAAGAGCTTCATGAAATTTGAGTTTGAAATGTTGCACATGACGCAAAAGACTTCACTCCTTCTCTCAGATTAAAAATGAGAACAGGCTCTGCACTCTTGTACACGTGTACACAAACTTTTAAAGGTAAACCGCAAAAAAAAGTGATCCTCTTTTTGTTGAGGTTGTGACCTGTGGGAAGCACTGTTTACCACCTATGAGTGGATTGCAAATAAAGGTTCTGTAGGCTGGGGAAAGCATGAAGACGGCTAAAACTAGAGGGGTAAAATGAAGGAAATGGGACCTCATCCTCTTTTTCTTGAATTTCGAGCCATTTCTTTTATATTTTTACAAAGTACAAATAAAACAAGAATGTATGACCGCTCTTTAAGAACACTAAAAAATACCACTTATTATTTTTGTTTTACTAAGATTATGTTTAAAGTGGCATTATTTCTACTTTTGCACAACAGAAATATATTGTTAAGCAATGGGCTTTTTCCTTTTTGATTAAGCATGTTGTGAGGCATTATTGATGTTTGTTATAGTGAAAGTTTCACTTCCAACAGAAAAGAAGTGTTTGAAACAAATGTATGGTTTATAAAGCTACTTAGTTGTTTTTGAGTATCTTCAGGTAGTTTAGCAGTATCTCCAAGAGGCCAGGTAGGTTGGACTTTCAGGATATGGTCACACTGCCTCAGTCAGTCAGAAAAATCTGCCCAAACTGACAGAGGGAGCCTTCAGTTCACTCTCACTTCATCCCTTTACTCCATGCTCGGTCACAAGAACAGTGCGCATGCGTGGAAGGTAGTGATCCGTCTCGCCCACAGAGGATCTTTGGCCCGCTGCCTGCGTGCCCCTGCAGTGTGTACGTGCTGGCGCAAAGCGCGGCCTTCCGCTCTGCGCTCGTCCTCATCAACAACAACAACAACTGGACAAAGTGTGT
>RPOG01003369.1:0-37171 GCA_008086565.1 Thalassoma bifasciatum
CACACACACACACACACACACACACACTGCTCTTTCTCTCCAGCTTCCTTCAAACTGACGCTCAAACGTTCAACAAATCTTTTTAAAAAACACACAAGGCCGAGTGGACCTGCCATTGGCTACAACAGAATAAAGTGAAGGTTCTGGAGTGGCCATCTCAGTCTCACAAGGCCAAGTGGACCTGCCATTGGCTACAACAGAATAAAGTGAAGGTTCTGGAGTGGCCATCTCAGTCTCACAAGGCCAAGTGGACCTGCCATTGGCTACAGCAGAATAAAGTGAAGGTTCTGGAGTGGCCATCTCAGTCTCACAAGTCTCAAAAATCAAAAATTTTAAGGAAGTCAATTTTTGAGACAAAAAGTCAAATTTTAGAAAAGAAAGTCAACTTCTCGAGATTGAAAATCAAAATCTTGAGATAAAAATTAAAAATTTGGAGAAGATATCAAAGTTTTTTGGCAAATAAAAAACAGAATTTCATGACAAAAAGTCAAAATTATGATGTAATTTGTTTAAATCTTGAGACAACAATTTAAATTTTGACACAAAAAGTCAAAACCTTGAGACAAAAGTTAAACTTGTGATTAAATGTTGAGGTAAAAAGTCAAAATTTAAAGATAAAAAGTCAAGATTTAGAGAGAAAAAGTCAAAATTTAAAGAGAAAAAGTCAAAATTTAAAGATAAAAAGTCAAGATTTAAAGATAAAAGTCAAAATTATGATGTAATTTATTGAAATCTTGAGACAACAATTCAAATTTTGACACAAAAAGTCAAAACCTTGAGACAAAAGTTAAACTTGTGATTTAAATGTTGAGATAAAAAGTCGAGATTTCAAGATGAAAAGTCAAAATTTAAATATAAAAGTTAATATCTTGAGACAGAAAGTTAAAATTTGAGATAAAAAGTTGAAACCTAAGGACTGAAAATTAAAATTATGAGACGAAAAAATCAAAATCATGATATATTTAGTTTTTTCTCCTCATCTTCAAAAACAGGTTTTTATACTAAATTCTGTCCAAATCTTCCTCCCTGAGTCTTTTTCAGCCTTAAAGCGTAAAACGATAAATGCATTAACAGATAATTTGATGGTAACTTGACCCCGGCTGCAGGATTTGTTGGTGTGATGAGGTAAAGCTGCAGAGGTCAAAGGTCAGAGTGTTTCCCTCGCTCTCTAACAGACGTTTATTTTGATCAGAGCTGCAGAAACAAAAAGTCAGAGCAGAGTCCAAACATTTCACTCGTGCAGGGACGTGATCGGGTGACGCGTCCGTGTAATCACATCCTGTCGGGGTCTCCTGAGGACGCGGCGCTCCGTCACATCTGAAACATCCCAAACAGGCGGCAGTTAGTTCACTGAGAGGGCGAGGGGGGCGGAGCCAACACGGCGAGGGGATTATCAGAGAACAGACGGGAGGAAACTACAGCGGGGACTACTTTCCACCGCGGAGGGATACGGAGCTGCCAGCTCAGGCAGCGGCGACAGATTTATGTCTTCGTCAAGAGGGAAAAGGCCGAACATAAATCCAGGAGGAGGAGGAGGAGAAAGAGGAGGAGGAGGAAGAGGAGAAAGAGGAGGAAGAGGAGGAGGAGGAGAAAGAGGAGGAAGAGGAGAAAGAGGAGGAGGAGGAGGAAGAAAGAGGAAGAGGAGGAGGTTTTTTTGGAAGCTGTGGTTGAGGAGCATAAAAACTGCGTCTCCTTGTTTTTCCTCAGATCCTCAGGAAGGTGCGATGACTGTCGTCGCTGCCAGGAATTGTGTCAACGAGAATAATGACATTTATCAAACAGATACAGAATCCAAAAACAACATCGGACCAGAACCTGCCGCTGCCGCTGCCGCTGCCGCCAGCTGGAGCCGACGCCGGCAGGAGGCGATAACCGGCGTCTGGTTTGGAAACACGGCGTGAGAAGTTACAACTGACTGAATCAGACGGAGGAGGATCATGGAGAGACGCCACATCAGAACCAGACATGACACAACATATGACAGAACATGACAGAACATGAAACCACATGCCACAACGTGAAGCCACATGCCACAACACATGACAGAATATGACAGAATATGACAGAACATGGAGTCACATGCCACAACACATGACATGACAGAACATGCAGAGAAATGACATACCACGAGAAAACACTTGACCAAAACATGCCACAAAGCTACATGACTCAGTAAGACACAACATGCTAAGAGGCATGACATTACATGCCACAACATGACATGGCATGACATGGCATGACATGGCATGACATGCCACAACACATGACCGGACATTACAGGATATGCCAGAAAACATTACGGGACATGACACAAGAGACATGACCTGACACGACATGCCATGGCATGTTACGACACAAAACAGGACATGACACAAGATACCAAGAGACATGGCATGCCACAACACATGACATGACATGACATGGCATGCCACAACGCACATCATCACATGCCACAACCCATTATGGTACAACATGACATGGCATGCCACAACAGAACACAGGACATATGACAGGACACATGCCACTACAAGACCAGACATGCCACAACACGTGATGACACAAAATGCCACAACACGACTCAACTAGATTCTAGTTTAATATTTTTTTATTCTAGTTTTCTAAACTTTGTTTTTATTTTTGTTTTTTTGTTTTGGTGAACACAAATTCTCTCTTTCTGTCTTTATTTATTTTTCCTTTTTTAGGTTTTGACGTATATTTTGTCTTGTTTTAATGATTTGTTTTTCTTTTTTTTTTCTGTTTCAGTCGCTGAATAAATCTAAGTTGTTTTAGAAAATGTCACAGATGTTGGTTCAGTCTCAGTCGATGTTTGTTTTGTTGATGTTTTCACTTTAACGTTTGTTTCTTTTCCTCCTCGGTGTAAATTCAATCAGAAGTTTTTAGTTTCATATAAAAAGTCGATGGTTTGTTCTGGTCTGATCAGAAACAGTGAAACTGCTCTGAGGCCTTCGCCCCCCCCCCGTCAGTCTAATCTAACCCTCTAACCTATATTTCCTCCGTGTCATCGCTCTGCACGCGCTCAGTGACGCCTCTGCTTCATAAAGCGGCGGCGCCGGAATAATCGGAGTGATCAGCCGCACATAAAGCTGTGCATCGCGTGCAGTCAGTCAGCCTGAGTTTGGGTATGTAGGCCGCTGCAGCCAGCGAGCACGCAGGGACGGGGGGGGGGGCNCCCCCCCCCCCCCCCTCCTCTCTCTCTCCCCCTCTCTGTGTGTGTGTGCTCGCTCGCCCTTTGCTGCGTAATCAGCTGAAAAAAGGAGAAAGAGAAAGAACGGCAGCAGGGACGACCACACTCTGAGAAAAAAAACTCCTGAAGGGTCCAAACACAAACCCAAACAGCTCCAACGAACTCTGCAGGTTTCAGAGGTTTTTAAAAACACTTGAATCAGTAAACGCAACAATGACAACAACAACAACGAAAACAACAACAACCACACAACAACGACGACGACAACAACGACAACAACAACAACGAAAACAACAACAACAACGACAGCAACGACGACAACAGCAACGACGACAACGACAACAACGACGACAACGACAACAACGACGACGACAACCACACAACAACGACGACAACAACGACAACAGCAACGACGACAACGACGACGACAACAGCAACGATGACAACGACAACGACAACAGCAACGACAACAACGTCAACAACGCAACACTGACAACGACAACAACGCAACACTGACAACGACAACAACGAAAACGACAACTACAACAGCAATGACGGCTGCAACGACGACAACAACGACGACGACAACAGTAATGACAACAACGACAACAGCAACGATGACGACAACAACAACAAAGAAAACGACAACAAGGACGCGACAACTACAACAGCAACGAGGACGACTACAACGACAACAACAACTACGACAAAGAAAACAATAACAATATGTGTAAGTGCACATTGTGCAAGAGTAGAATGTGTGAGATCAGAATGTGTAAGAGCAGAATGTGTAAGTGCAGAATGTGTAAGTGCAGAATGTGTAAGAGCAGATTGTGTGAGATCAGAATGTGTAAGAGCAGAATGTGTGAGATCAGAATGTGTAAGTGCAGAATGTGTAAGAGCAGAATGTGTAAGAGCAGATTGTGTGAGATCAGAATGTGTGAGTGCAGAATGTGTAAGTGCAGAATGTGTAAGTGCAGAATGTGCAAGTACAGAATGTGTAAGTACAGAATGTGTAAGTGCAGAATGTGTAAGTACAGAATGTGTAAGAGCAGAATGTGTAAGAGCAGAATGTGTAAGAGTAGAACGTGTATGTGCAGAATGTGTAAGTGCAGAATGTGTAAGTGCAGAATGTGTAAGAGCAGAATGTGTAAGAGCAGAATGTGTAAGTAGAGAATGTGTAAGTGCAGAATGTGTCAGAGCAGAATGTGTCAGAGCAGAATGTGTAAGTAGAGAATGTGTAAGTGCAGAATGTGTCAGAGCAGAATGTGTAAGAGCAGAATGTGTAAGTGCAGATTCCTCAGGGCCAGTATCTGCTCAGTCTGTCGACAGGAAAACAAAGTGTGAACAGTCACAAACAGCAAAGATGTGTTTGTAGTTTATTCCATTGAACCAAAGTTAAACAGGATTTACAGATCGTTGTTTTCTGCTTTTATTTACATTTTTACACGACTAGTGTTTGAGTCGTAACACGTCTCCTTCAAACAGAGAATTTTAGGTGGTTGATCAGGGGTCAGAGGTCAGAGGTCAGGAGCAGCAGATTAAAATTTACGACATGAAACGTTTCCTTCCTCCAGTTTATTCCAACGTCTGCAGCTGGAAACCTGCAGCAGGCACCGCTCATTTCTGAGAGTGTGTGTGTGTGTGTGTGTGGACTCTAACACACGTGAGCAGGGTGTGTGTGTGTGTGTGTGTGTGTGTGTGTGTGTGAGCAGAAGTAGGTCAGTAGTGAAAGGGTTCTGTCCTCACACGGCCTCTGCTCGGCCGTCACACCACTCCTGTCGACTCTGGTTCCTCCTCCTCCTCCTCCTCTTCATCGCTCTCTCTCTCTGATTAGGAGCAGGTCCCACCCCTCCCTCCCTCCCTCCCTCCCTCCTTTACTCCCTCGCTCCCGGGTTAACCCTTCGCTCGCCTCCTCACGCTCCTCTGAGGTCGGCGGTTTGCTGCCGTTTCCACACGCTCTCCTGCCAGACCAACAGCGGCGTGTAACTGGTGTTTTTGAGGGCGAGACGCCGCCGCCGCAGAGTGAGGCAGAGCCGGACACTTTAAAGAACATAAATCAACCTTTTCCCCGCTGATGTTTCGCTCGCCGTTCGCTGAGTGACACATCGGCGGGGAAAACGAACACGAGGTGGAAACTCAGCCAGTGAAACTTCCAGGAAAAGCTGGATAATGCCCAGATCTGTGAACAAATGTTCTATTACCTAACCCGCCCGCCGCCGCCGCCGCCAGCTTTACATGACTTACAGTAAAGAGCCAGAGCTGCAGCGTGGGCTCACACTGCCACCTGCTGGAGGAAACGGGAACTACAACCAAAAAAACCAGGATTCACCACAGACGCTGCCAAAACGCCCCAACATGGCTCCCGACAGCAGAACGTCACGGAAAAATTCACGCCAAACTAAAGCGGCGAAGGTTCGACGAGAGGAGGATGAAGACGGAGGAGTGAAGGGAGGAGGGGAAGGGGGGGGGGGGGCAGAGGTGTGTGAGAGCAGGAGGAGGATGTGGGGAGGGGGGGGAGGTGGGGGTGATCCTGAGGAGAACAGTGTGTACCCACGACTGGTTAGACTGGTTTCTATGGTGCTGCTGGTTTCTATGGCGTTTCACCAGGCGGCGGCGAGGGCGGCGAGGGCGGCGAGGGCGAGGGCAGTGAATACCTTTAATGATGGAGGCGGGTCACTCACACACACTCACACACACTCACACACACACACACTTACTCTAAAGTCACCTTAAAGATTAAAACTGTGTAAAGTGAAAACACCATCAGAGGTCAAAGGTCAGCTCAGAAAAAAGTCACAATAAAACATTTTAACGCATTTATCATTTATTTCCTCCTCATGTTTTAAAACAATTCTTTATCCTCATACACAAAAACACTTCATCACTTTTACACATTTAATTCACTCTTTAAAAATCATCTTTTTCTTCTTTTTGATTCTGCAACAACAGAATTTGTCTCTAATAATAATTTTATTTATAAAACGCTTTTCAGAAACTCAGAAGCTTCACAGGGGAAAAAAAGATAAAAGTGGGAGTTAAAACAAATATTAAATATATGATAGTGAAATGACAGTTACAAAAACAAACAATAACAGATAGAAAAATGTAAATATTTATGTTTTGTTACCGACTGAATCGTAGATTTTATTTTTTGTTTTAATGAATCTCTTTGAAAAAAACTCAGATTCTGTCACTGAAAGTTTTTATTTTCAGACTCACTCTTATGTGATTTAAGGTTTATTTATTTTCAGCTGTTTTTATCTGTAGATTTAGAGTTTAATCTGTTAATAACGTCTTTAATTTTGACTCCAGTTTAACCTGCGCTGACGTCTGAGGTTGATTTTAATTTTGTTTTGAATTAAAGAAAATAAAAATTACCGCATAATAATTAAATCCTTAATGAAACAATGAAAATAAAAAGAGCCTGTGTTTCATTTTGAGTGTTTATGTCTTTAAAAGTAGAAAAGATCAAATCAATGTTTTTATTTTTTCCATTTTTGTGCAAAGACTTTTTTTTTTAGGTCTTTTTAAATCTGACACTTTTCACATTTCACCAACACCGAAAAAAAACTAAATTTAATAAAGTGTTTGTGTCAAAATTTTAGTAAAAATTGTCTTTTTATTCTTAATATGAGCCACATTCAACTCACCAGTCCAGAGAAATGTTTTAAGTTTAAGTTGTTTTTAATTTCAAGTTAATTAAAGACAAAAATGACGTCTGAATTGATTGTAACAAGTAAAAAAAAAAATCTTGTCAATTTCTTTTTTCATTATTTAACCTAAGAAGCTTTTTTCAAGAGAGTCCTGACCAAAAAGGAAGCAAAATAAAACAATTTCAACATGATTTAAAATGACATACAACTTACAAATGTGACTTTTTTCTTACTCAGTGATGTTTATATGTTTTGTGCACATTTATAAAAACAAAACCTGCACAAAAATAAATGTCTCAACCTGAAATTTTACATTTATCTTGGAGTTTTTGGACTTTCAGGGTTTGAATCTGAAAAACTAGTCCACAGTTTTCTCCTCATGTGACAGACACGTTGATGATGAGAATTTATAAAAAGATGTTTTTGTGTTTCCGTGGGTGCAGCCAGGACGGGAGGGAAACGCTTTTTTACCAACAGTCAAACCTGAATATCTCACATGTAAAATGTTGGATCAGAACCAAAATGCAAATACATGTTTGTCATTTTTTCCCATCAAGGTAAAACTCCACCTACTGACAGCAGGAAATATTTTTATGAGAGACAATGCTCTTTTTTTTTTTTAATGTGTCACACATCTGAAACTGGACGAACCTGCACAAAAATAAATGTCTGAATCTGAAATTTTACATTTTAAATCAATCTGCTTAGATGTTTTCTCTGCTTGATGCCAATGATTTGACTCTTCTCAAACAGACTAACATCCACGTGGTTGTTTAGGAAATGAGAAGCAACTCATTGCACCAGTTGGGTGATTCTGTTCCCAGAGAACTCCAGACGCATGTCGCTATCAAGTTCCCCAGAGGTTGCAGCTCTGTGTCACAAAGAGGTGAGTTCCTTTGACTAAAGGAGTGGACAGAGAGAGGAGGAGAGAATATATATACATACATATATATATAAGGGCCTACTATGTCTTAAAAAATTGGGGTGGGGTTGTTTGGTGACCTCCATTGGGAGGATATCACCCAGATAAACTTATCTAACTAAGGAGGGCGGTGTTTAGGGGAAAGGGCCCGAGCAACGGTCAGGGTTAAGGGACAAGGGTCAGAGTTAGGGTTAAACTCAGGGATAAGGGTCAGAGTTAGGGTTAAACTCAGGGATAAGGGTCAGAGTTAGGGTTAAACTCAGGGACAAGGGTCAGAGTTAGGGTTAAACTCAGGGATAAGGGTCAGAGTTAGGGTTAAACTCAGGGATAAGGGTCAGAGTTAGGGTTAAACTCAGGGACAAGGGTCAGAGTTAGGGTTAAACTCAGGGATAAGGGTCAGAGTTAGGGTTAAACTCAGGGATAAGGGTTAAGGTTAGGGTAAAGTTTAGGGATAAGTGATACGTTTAGGGTTAGGTTAAGGGGTTAGGATTAGGGTTAAGTTTAGGGATTAGGGTTAGGATAAATTTTAGGGACAAGGGTCAGAGTTAGGGTTAGGGTTAAACTCAGGGATAAGGGTTAGGGTTTAACTCAGGGATAAGGGTTAGGGTTAAACTCAGGGATAAGGGTTAGGGTCATGGTAAAGTTTAGGGATTAGGGCTAGGTTAAAGTTAGGGTTCGGATAAGTTTAGGGTTAGGTTTAGGGATAAGGGTCAGAGTTAGGGTTAGGGTTAAGTTAAGGGATTAGGGTTAGGGTTAAATTCAGGGATAAGGGTTAGGGTCATGGTTAAGTTTAGGGATTAGGGTTAGGTTAAAGTTAGGGTTCGGATAAGTTTAGGGTTAGGTTTAGGGATAAGGGTTAGAGTTAGGGTTAGGGTTAAACTCAGGGATAAGGGTTAGGGTTAGGGATAAGTGATACATTTAGGGTTAGGTTTAGGGGTTAGGATTAGGGTTGGGGTAAATTTTAGGGATAAGGGTCACGGTTAAGTTTAGGGATTAGGTTAGGGTTAGGGTTCGGATAAGTTTAGGGATAAGGGTTAGGGTTAATTTTAGGGATAAGGGTTAGGGTCAAGGTTAAGTTTAGGGATTAGGGTTAGGGTTAGGTGTCAGGATAAGGGCTAGGGTTTGATTAGGGTTAGGGTTGGGATAGACTTAGGATTAGGTTATGGTTTGGATAAGTTTAGGGATAAGGGTAAGGGTTAGGCTAAGTTTAGGAATTAGGGTTAGGGTTAGGTTTCAGGATAAGGGTTAGGATGAGGTAAGGGTTAGGGTTTGGATAAGTTTAGGGATAAGGGTAAGGATTAGGTTAGGGTTAAACTCAGGGATAAGGGTTAGGGTTTTATTAGGGTTAGGGTTCGAATAAGTTTAGGGATAAGGGTTAGGGTTAGGATTAGGGTTAGGGTTCGAATAAGTGTAGGGATAAGGGTTAGGGTTAAACTAAGGGATAAGGGCTAGGGTTTGATTATGGTTAGGGTTCGAATAAGTTTAGGGATAAGGGTTAGGTTAGGGGTTAGGGGTCACTGCACCAGTTGGGGTTAAATAACTTGTTTCCAGCTGAAAGATAATCACCTGTGCAGTAATTATCCAATAGGAGGCTCGTACCTATTTGCTTAGTTAAATCCAGGTGGAGACTTTTTTTTTTACCAGGCAGTGAAACATCTGGATATTTAAGAAAAGTCTCAAACTTTCACATTTAAAAGCATCAGACACAAAAAACAGAGAGAGAGAGAAACATGAGAGTAAAAGCCACTTTTTATTTCTTTGCTTGCAGACAAAAAAAAAAGATATATCCATGAAGTCAGATATAATAAATAAATTAACTGGTGAAGTGTTGGCCGTCAAAGCGCCGTAAAGATGTGAAAAAGGCCTTTGAACTTTGAGTCAGAGAAGAAACGAAGCGCTCTGATTGGACGCTGCTGATTGTTCCTGTTTGCATAAATCTGCCAAGACGGAGCTCGGTCCACAGGAAAAGACGCAGAAAAGCAAAATAAAAGCTTCTTTCTTTTTATATATTCACCCCACGTATGAAAAGTTAAAAAGTTCCTGCAGGAACAGAAAGAAGTGCTCGTGGATCCTCATCCCTAAAATATCTGAAACATCTGTGGAGGAAAAAACCTGAAATCTTTGTCAAATGTTTGTTTTAACCCGTATGAGAGCAGATCAGCTTCCTGTGGATTCAGAAAGAAACGCCATCGCCATCATCGTCGTGGTCGTTAGTGTGTGCTCGTGGTTCATGCATCAGTTTCTGAAGAAGAAGAAGAAGAACTGAAGTGTTTTTCTGTCTGAATGAGTTTGTAGCTTAACTGACTGAGGTAAAGTGTTTCCTGAAGAAGAAGAATTAGAAGAAGAAGAAGAAGAAGAAGAAGAAGAGCACAAACAAAAACAAACAAAAACTTGTTTTCTTTTTTTTTTCTGGACACAAACAGGAGTTTTTTCAGCCTCTGATAAAAAAAAAAATCACAGTTTTTATCTTTTAGCTCCTGAAAGTTAAAGGAAAAATCCACCTGAAACTACATTTCCCAGAATGCACTGCAACATCTCACAGCTACAGAGAGAGTTTAGGGTCAAATCAACAGGTTTATCTATGGAAGAACATTTCTGCCATTAAAAAAAAACAAAACTTGGCTTAGATGAGATTTTTTAAACCCAAATTAAGTCAAAATGAAGAGATAAAAATAAAATTTTTTAGAAAAAAAGTCAAAATTTTGAGATAAATAGTTCAAATTCTGAAAGAAAAGAGTTGAAACTAAGAGACAAAAAGTCAAAATTGTGAAAAAAAACAAATCAAACTTCTAAGATAAAGAGTCAAAATCAAAGTGGAGACAAAGCCAGTCAAGTTTTTTGGGATTAATTTAAAGTTGTTGTTTTTTTTTTACATAAAGTGTTGAAATCATGAGATAGACAGAAAAATTTTGGTTAAAAATTCAAACTTTTGAGATCAAGAGTAAAAATTTTGAGGACAAGTCAAATTTTAATGGTGCAAAAATCCAAATTATGAGATTAAAAAATAATAAAGCACAAAAAAAATCAAAATTTTGAGATGAACAAGCAAAACTCTTGAGGAAAAGTCCATTTTTATGAGATAAAGAGTCAAAATGATGAGATAAAAATAAAAAAATTAGAAAAAAAGTCAAAATGTTTAGATAAATAGTTCAAATTCTGAAAGAAAAGAGTTGAAACTAAGAGACAAAAAGTCAAAATTGTTAGAAAAATAATAAAAACTATGAGTTGGAGAGTCCAAATGCTAGAACAAAAAGTAAAAAAACATTAAAAACAAATCAAACTTCTAAGATTAAGAGTCAAAATAAAGATTTTTTTTCACATAAAGTGTTGAAATCATGAGATAGACTGAAAAATTTTGGTTTAAACTTCAAATCTTTTGAGATCAAGAGTAAAAATTTTGAAGAAAAGTCAAATCTATATGGTTCAAAAATCCAAATTATGAGATTAAAAAAATCTAATTTGAGATCAAAAAGGAAAATTCTTGATGAAAAGTCAAGTAAAAAAATTACAGATTAAATTCAACATTTAAAGGTACAGAGTCAAAACAGTGAAATAATGTCAATATTTAAAGATGAAAAGTCAAATTAATGAGTTTAAGGTTGAGATTTTATTTTAAAAAAAGGTGAAATTATGACTAATGTCTCATAATTCTGACTTTTTTTATCGTTTACTTTTGACTTAATTTGGAGGAAAAAATCTCATGAAACAGTTTTTTATTTTTATATTTCTAACTGTTGGAAACAGAGTCTGCAGGTTGAAGCATCAGGCACCAATTTATCAGAAATATGACCAACAGGAAAAAAGAGAGAGTAGAAAAAAGTATCTGATGTTTTTAAACAAATCTATAAAATCAAAATTGTTTGAAAACAGAAGAAAAATTAAAGTTTGAGTTCGACGTGATTCTGAAAGTTAAATCTGCTTCATCCTCAAAAAGAAACTTTGTGTGAGTTTTCCTGGTGAATTCTGGGTAAAGAGGAATAAAAACCTCTGGCGTTCAGCTGCTCAGATATTAAATGAGTCTTTGCGCCCCCTGCTGGACAAACAGCGTCATGACTCCTTCAAAATAAAATAAAAACATTTTCTGCCTCATGTCTGTAAATAAAGATTCAGAAAACACTAATGAGCATATGAATGTTTAGTTTTTTTTGGTGGATTTTTCCTTTAACATTTTGGAGGTAAATCCCAAACTGTTGTGGCTGAAACTGTCTGGACCCAAACGCCTGTGACATCATCACCGCATCATCGAAGAGCGCCGTCGTCGTGGTCGTGGAGACGGGAAATGATTCAGTCCTGAAACACGCAGACTTTCACCGACACGTGAAAAAATACAAAAAGATTAAAATGTCCACGTGGAGTAAAATCCAGCTCTGACGTTTTTTTTTTCTTAGAGGAAAATCTTCTGAACAGAATGGCACTAAGTTTGAGTTCTTTCACAATAAAACAACAAAACGTTTGGTTTTAAAAACCTGTTTTCAGAGGTTTCACCTCATAGAAATGTTCTGGTTTTTTTATACAAACTTTACCTTGAAACATTTTTGATTTGTAGGAAAAAAGTCCAAAATAAAAGCCCTGTCAGTCCCGCCAAAATAAAAGCCTTGTTTGTGCAGGAGTTGAGACTTACGCTCGGAGTCGTCTGATTGGTCCCTGGAGCAGAAACTCGACGTCTGTTTGATTGGATCAGTGCTTCTCAGCTGATCGGGACCCAAAGGTCGACCACGCCGTGACCTCATCGTGACCTCATCGTGACCTCGCCCGAGCTTCCTGCGGCTGCCTTTGGGTCCGGAGCCTCCAGCTGAGAAACACCGACCTTCACCTCCGTGTTTTTACCCCCCGCTGAGAGAGAGAGAGGCGTCAGTCACCTGCAGAGGTGAGAAAACAAACATGAGGTCATCAAAGACGCTTTCATCAAAGACGCTTTCACCTGTGACGACGCCACATTTCTAACTGTTGGAAACAGAGTCTGCAGGTTGAAGCACCAATTCATCAGAAATATGACCAACAGAAAAAAAGAGAGTGTAGAAAAAAGTATCTGATGTTTTTAAACAAATCTATAAAATCAAAATTGTTTGAAAATAGAAGAAAAATTAAAGTTTGAGTTCGACGTGATTCTGAAAGTTAAATCTGCTTCATCCTCAAAAAGAAACTTCTTTTTTTTTTCAGTTTCGTACCTGTCTGCTCATGTCTGCTCCTCAGGCTGTGATTGGCTGACACCTTCAGACTCCTCCTCCTCCCCCTCCTCCATCTCCTCCTCCTGCTTCTCCTCCTCTCCCTCCTCTTTCGCCTCCATCTCTTCTTCGCTGTCTGCCTGTTCTCCTCCTCCCGTCGCTCCCATCACCTCCTCCTCCTCCTCTTCCTCCTCCTCCTCCTCTTCGTCCCCGTCCTCCGCCTCGGCCCCCGCCTCCTCCTCCGCCTCCTCCTCCCCCTGCTCCTCCTCGCTGATTGGCTCCTTGCCCTCCTGTGCGCGGCGTGCGGCCTCGGTGAACCAGTCCCTCACCTGCTCGTAGCTCATGCTCGACTTGGTGACCAGGTCGTCCAGGTCGCGTTCGCTCAGCGCGCGGTGTTTGAGGTAGTACTCCTTCAGGAACGCCTTACCGGACTTCACCTGCAGGGGGCGGAGCCACACACACACACACACACACACATAAAAAACCACATTTTAACAACTTTAAAAATCACAAGTTATGAGGAAAATTCCCCCTGATGGAGAAAAGATTCGTTCATGTTTCAGTTTGACTGTAAACTGACTGTAAATGTGTGTGTGTGGTTTCTACAAACAGCCTCTAGTGGACACTTAGGGAACTGCAGCTAATAATAATAATAATAATAAAAAAGACAAATACAGGAACTCACTGAATATGTGTTTGCAATTAGAGGTTTGAATGTTGACTCGTTTTTTTCAGGTTTAGAAACATAAACGTTCAAAATCAAACTCAGGCTGTTTTTCTTCCATTGTTTGTTCAAGGTTTTAATCCGTATGTGGTGATTTCTGTTTTCTTAAATTAAAAATAAAAGTAAATAAATAAACTCTGGGGGTCGTGACTCTGGGTTAAAGGTCAGTGCTGCCCCCTGCTGTTCAGAGGGAGAATTTAAAACTTTTCTGCTTCATATAAAATAAATAAACAAACACAAACGTCACCTTGATGGCGGCGGCGCCTCCTTGTTGCGAGCGTTTGCAGGGATACGGTCGACGCGTCCTCCTCGACCAACCACGGAAACGCTTCCTGGACTTTTTCTGAGTCTTAGCTCCGCCTCCGTTCAGAGCCTCCTCCACCTGAGGGAGGTCAAAGGTTAACACAGGTGTGTGTGTGTGTGTGTGTGTGTGTACCTTCCTGCTCTGGTACAGGTGTGTGTGTGTGTACCTTCCCGCTCTGGTACAGGTGTGTGTGTGTGTGTGTGTGTGTGTGTGTGTGTGTGTGTATACCTTCCCGCTCNAAGGGTCAGAGTTAGGGTTAAACTCAGGGATAAGGGTCAGAGTTAGGGTTAAACTCAGGGATAAGGGTCAGAGTTAGGGTTAAACTCAGGGATAAGGGTCAGAGTTAGGGTTAAACTCAGGGATAAGGGTTAGGGTAAAGTTTAGGGATAAGTGATACGTTTAGGGTTAGGTTTAGGGATAAGGGTCAGAGTTAGGATTAGGGTTAAGTTTAGGGATAAGGGTTAGGTTAGAGTTAGGGTTCGGATAAGTTTAGGGTTAGGTTTAGGGGTTAGGATTAGGGTTAAGTTTAGGGATAAGGGTCAGAGTTAGGGTTAAACTCAGGGATAAGGGTTAGGGTTAGGGTAAAGTTTAGGGATTAGTGATACGTTTAGGGTTAAGTTTAGGGATAAGGGTTAGGGTAAATTTTAGGGACAAGGATTAGAGTTAGGGTTAGGGTTAAACTCAGGGATAAGGGTTAGGGGTCATGGTTAAGTTTAGGGATTAGGGTTAGGTTTCAGGATAAGGGTTAGGATTAGGTTAGGGTTAGGGTTCGGATAAGTTTAGGGTTAATTTTAGGGATAAGGGTTAGGGTCAAGGTTAAGTTTAGGGATTAGGGTTAGGGTTAGGTTTCAGGATAAGGGTCAGGGTTAGGATTAGGGTTAGGGTTAATTTTAGGGATAAGGGTTAGGGTCATGGTTAAGTTTAGGGATTAGGGTTAGGTTAGAGTTAGGGTTCAGATAAGTTTAGGGTTAGGTTTAGGGATAAGGGTAAGGATTAGGTTAGGGTTAAACTCAGGGATAAGGGTCAGAGTTAGGGTTAAACTCAGGGACAAGGGTCAGAGTTAGGGTTAAACTCAGGGATAAGGGTCAGAGTTAGGGTTAAACTCGGGGATAAGGGTTAGGGTAAAGTTTAGGGATAAGTGATACGTTTAGGGTTAGGTTTAGGGTTAGGGTTTAGTTTAGGGATTAGGTTGGGGTTAGGGTCACAGTTAAGTTTAGGGATTAGGGTTAGGGTTAGGTTTCAGGATAAGGGCTAGGGTTTGATTAGGGTTAGGGTTGGGATAGACTTAGGATTAGGTTATGGTTTGGATAAGTTTAGGGATTAGGGTAAGGGTTAGGATTAGGTTAGGGTTAAACTCAGGGATAAGGGTTAGGGTCAGGGTTAGGGGTCCTTGCACCAGTTGGGGTTAAATAACTTGTTTCCAGCTGAAAGATAATGGCCCATGCAGTAATTATCCAATAGGAGGCTCAGACCTATTTGCTTAGTTAAATCCAGGTGGAGACTTTTTTTTTTTTACCAGGCAGTGAAACATCTGGATATTTAAGAAAAGTCTCAAACTTTCACATTTAAAAGCATCAGACACAAAAAAACAGAGAGAGAGAGAAACATGAGAGTAAAAGCCACTTTTTATTTCTTTGCTTGCAGACAAAAAAAAAACGATATATCCATGAAGTCAGATATAATAAATAAATTAACTGGTGAAGTGTTGGCCGTCAAAGCGCCGTAAAGATGTGAAAAAGGCCTTTGAACTTTGAGTCAGAGAAGAAACGAAGCGCTCTGATTGGACGCTGCTGATTGTTCCTGTTTGCATAAATCTGCCAACAAAGACGGAGCTCGGTCCACAGGAAAAGACGCAGAAAAGCAAAATAAAAGCTTCTTTCTTTTATATATTCACCCCACGTATGAAAAGTTAAAAAGTTCCTGCAGGAACAGAAAGAAGTGCTCGTGGATCCTCATCCCTAAAATATCTGAAACATCTGTGGAGGAAAAAACCTGAAATCTTTGTCAAATGTTTGTTTTAACCCGTATGAGAGCAGATCAGCTTCCTGTGGATTCAGAAAGAAACGCCATCGTCATCGTCGTCGTGGTCGTTAGTGTGTGCTCGTGGTTCATGCATCAGTTTCTGAAGAAGAAGAAGAAGAACTGAAGTGTTTTTCTGTCTGAATGAGTTTGTAGCTTAACTGACTGAGGTAAAGTGTTTCCTGAAGAAGAAGAATTAGAAGAAGAAGAAGAAGAAGAAGAAGAAGAGCACAAACAAAAACAAACAAAAACTTGTTTTCTTTTTTTTTCTCTGGACACAAACAGGAGTTTTTTCAGCCTCTGATTCCAAAAAAAAATCACAGTTTTTATCTTTTAGCTCCTGAAAGTTAAAGGAAAAATCCACCTGAAACTACATTTCCCAGAATGCACTGCAACATCTCACAGCTACAGAGAGAGTTTAGGGTCAAATCAACAGGTTTATCTATGAAAGAACATTTCTGCCATTAAAAAAAAAAAAAAAACTTGGCTGAGATGAGATTTTTTAAACCCAAATTAAGTCAAAATGATGAGATAAAAATAAATTTTTTTAGAAAAAAAGTCAAAATTTTGAGATAAATAGTTCAAATTCTGAAAGAAAAGAGTTGAAACTAAGAGACAAAAAGTCAAAATTGTGAGAAAAAAATCAAAATTGTGAGTTAGAGAGTCAAAATTCTAGAATAAAAAGTAAAAAAACATTAAAAACAAATCAATCTTCTGAGATTAAGAGTCAAAAAGAAGACGAAGTCAGACAGTTTTTTGGGATTAATTTAAAGTTGTTTTTTTTTACATTAAGTGTTGAAATCATGTGATAGACCAAAATATTTGGTTTAAACTTCAAATCTTTTAGATCAAGAGTAAAAATTTTGAAGAAAAGTCAAATTTTAATGGTGCAAAAATCCAAATTATGAGATTAAAAAATAATAAAACACAAAAAAAATCAAAATTTTGAGATGAAAAAGCAAAACTCTTGAGGAAAAGTCCATTTTTATGAGATAAAGAGTCAAAATGATGAGATAAAAATAAAAAAATTCAGAAAAAAAGTCAAAATGTTTGGATAAATAGTTTAAATTCTGAGAGAAAAGAGTTGAAACTAAGAGACAAAAAGTCAAAATTGTGAGAAAAAAAATCAAAACTATGAGTTGGAGAGTCAAAATTCTAGAATAAAAAGTAAAAAAACATTAAAAACAAATCAAACTTCTAAGATTAAGAGTCAAAATAAAGATTTTTTTTCACATAAAGTGTTGAAATCATGAGATAGACAGAAAAAGTTTGGTTAAAAATTCAAACTTTTGAGATCAAGAGTAAAAATGTTGAAGAAAAGTCACATTTTTATGGTTCAAAAGTGCAAATTATGGGATTAAAAAAATCTAATTTGAGATCAAAAAGCAAAATTCTTGATGAAAAGTCAAGTTAAAAATTACAGATTAAATTCAACATTTAAAGGTACAGAGTCAAAACAGTGAAATGTCAAGATTTAAAGATGAAAAGTCAAATTAATGAGATTTAAGGTTGAGTTTTCATTTTAAAAAAGGTGAAATTTTAACTAATATCTCATAATTCTGACTTTTTTATTGTCGTTTACTTTTGACTTAATTTGGAGGAAAAAATCTCATGAAACAGTTTTTTATTTTTATATTTCTAACTGTTGGAAACAGAGTCTGCAGGTTGAAGCACCAATTTATCAGAAATATGACCAACAGGAAAAAAGAGAGAGTAGAAAAAAGTATCTGATGTTTTTAAACAAATCTATAAAATCAAAATTGTTTGAAAACGGAAGAAAAATTAAAGTTTGAGTTCGACGTGATTCTGAAAGTTAAATCTGCTTCATCCTCAAAAAGAAACTTTGTGTGATTTGTCCTGGTGAATTCTGGGTAAAGAGGAATAAAAACCTCTGGTGTTCAGCTGCTCAGATATTAAATGAGTCTTTGCGCCCCCTGCTGGACAAACAGCGTCATGACTCCTTCAAAATAAAATAAAAACATTTTCTGCCTCATGTCTGTAAATAAAGATTCAGAAAACACTAATGAGCTCATGAATGTTTGGTTTTTTTTGGTGGATTTTTCCTTTAATATTTTGGAGGTAAATCCCAAACTGTTGTGGCTGAAACTGTCTGGACCCAAACGCCTGTGACATCATCACCGCATCATCGAAGAGCGCCGTCGTCGTGGTCGTGGAGACGGGAAATGATTCAGTCCTGAAACACGCAGACTTTCACCGACACGTGAAAAAATACAAAAAGATTAAAATGTCCACGTGGAGTAAAATCCAGCTCTGACGTTTTTTTTTTTCTTAGAGGAAAATCTTCTGAACAGAATGGCACTAAGTTTGAGTTCTTTCACAATAAAACAACAAAACGTTTGGTTTTAAAAACCTGTTTTCAGAGGTTTCACCTCATAGAAATGTTCTGGTTTTTTATACAAACTTTACCTTGAAACATTTTCGATTTGTAGGAAAAAAGTCCAAAATAAAAGCCCTGTCAGTCCCGCCAAAATAAAAGCCTTGTTTGTGCAGGAGTTGAGACTTACGCTCGGAGTCGTCTGATTGGTCCCTGGAGCAGAAACTCGACGTCCGTTTGATTGGATCAGTGCTTCTCAGCTGATCGGGACCCAAAGGTCGACCACGCCGTGACCTCATCGTGACCTCATCGTGACTTCGTCGTGACCTCGCCTGAGCTTCCTGCGGCCGCCTTTGGGTCCGGAGCCTCCAGCTGAGAAACACCGACCTTCACCTCCGTGTTTTTACCCCCCGCTGAGAGAGAGAGAGGCGTCAGTCACCTGCAGAGGTGAGAAAACAAACATGAGGTCATCAAAGACGCTTTCACCTGTGACGCCGCCACATTAAAGTAACGAGAGGTCAAAACGTTTTGGGTTTAATTTTATTTAAGTGTTTTGTGAATATGCATTTATCTCATGCAGGGGACACTTAAAAAAATAACTTTTGATGTTATTCCAGCTGCAACTTTTTGAAAATGAGACGATTTTCCTGAAAATATGTGAGTGGATGATTTTTGAAAAAGGCCAAAATAAAACTTCAACCTCTGATCCAAAAATAAATCACAGTTTTTATCTTTTAGCTCCTGAAAGTTAAAGGAAAAATCCACCTGAAACAACCTCTGAAGCTCTGACTACATTTCCCAGGATGCACTGCAACATCTCACAGCTACAGAGAGAGTTTGGGGTCAAATCAACAGGTTCATTTATGGAAGAACATTTCTGCCATTAAAAGAAACAAAACTTTGCTCTGATGAGATTTTTTAAACCCAAATTAAGTCAAAATGAAGAGATAAAAATTAAAAAATTTAGAAAAAAAAGTCAAAATTTTAAGATAAATAGTTCAAATTCTGAAAAAAAGGGTTGAAACTAAGAAAAATTGTGAGAAAAAAATCAAAACTGTGAGTTGATGAATCAAAATTCTAGAATAAAAAGTAAAAAAACTTTAAAAACAAATCAAACTTCTAAGATTAAGAGTCAAAATCTAAATGAAGACAAAGCCAGTCAATTTTTTTGGGATTAATTTAAAGTTTTTTACATAAAGTGTTGAAATCATGAGATAGACAGAAAAATTTTGGTTTAAACTTCAAATCTTTTAGATCAAGAGAAAATTTTTTGAGGAAAAGTCAAATTTTAATGGTTCAAAAATCCAAATTATGAGATTAAAAAAATCTAATTTGAGATCAAAAAGCAAAATTCTTGATGAAAAGTCAAGTAAAAAATTACGGATGAAGTTCAACATTTAAAGGTACAGAGTCAAAACAGTGAAATAATGTCAAGATTTAAAGATGAAAAGTCAAATTAATGAGATTTAAGGTTGAGATTTTATTTTAAAAAAGGTGAAATTATGACTAAAATCTCATAATTCTGACTTTTATTATTGCCGTTTACTTTTGACTTAATTTGGAGGAAAAAAATCTCAATAAACAGTTTTTTATTTTTATATTTCTAAGTGTTGGTGACAGTTCAGGTTACGTTCACCCACACTGAAAAACTGAAATATAATCAAGTGTTTTTGTCTTGGTTTTAGTAAAAAATTCCAAAAACTTCAAACTCAAACTCAAAGTTTTCAATAAGTGCAACCATGTATATGTAATAAAAACCCAAAATACTCCTTTAAACTGAACTAAAATCCTCTTAAAATTAACAAAACATCAACTTAAAACAAAATAAATTTCTTTACACAAATTGTCTGTGTACGACTTTAAAAGTACCAACTGGCACCAATTTATCAGAAATATGACCAACAGGAAAAAAGAGAGTGTAGAAAAAAGTATCTGATGTTTTTAAACAAATCTATAAAATCAAAATTGTTTGAAAACAGAAGAAAAATTAAAGTTTGAGTTCGACGTGATTCTGAAAGTTAAATCTGCTTCATCCTCAAAAAGAAACTTCTTTTTTTTTTCTCTGGACACGAACAGTTTGTTGTGTTAGTTTCGTACCTGTCTGCTCATGTCTGCTCCTCAGGCTGTGATTGGCTGACACCTTCAGACTCCTCCTCCTCCTCCTCCATCTCCTCCTCCTGCTTCTCCTCCTCCTCTCCCTCCTCTTTCGCCTCCATCTCTTCTTCGCTGTCTGCCTGTTCTCCTCCTCCCGTCGCTCCCATCACCTCCTCCTCCTCCTCTTCCTCCTCCTCCTCCTCTTCGTCCCCGTCCTCCGCCTCGGCCCCCGCCTCCTCCTCCTGCTCCTCCTCGCTGATTGGCTCCTTGCCCTCCTGTGCGCGGCGTGCGGCCTCGGTGAACCAGTCCCTCACCTGCTCGTAGCTCATGCTCGACTTGGTGACCAGGTCGTCCAGGTCGCGTTCGCTCAGCGCGCGGTGTTTGAGGTAGTACTCCTTCAGGAACGCCTTACCGGACTTCACCTGCAGGGGGCGGAGCCACACGCACACACACACACACGCACACACACACATAAAAAAACACATTTTAACAACTTTAAAAATCACAAGTTATGAGGAAAATTCCCCCTGATGGAGAAAAGATTCGTTCATGTTTCAGTTTTTTAATCCTGTGTTGAACCAGACTGTAAATGTGTGTGTGTGGTTTCTACAAACAGCCTCTAGTGGACACTTAGGGAACTGCAGCTTATAATGATAATAATAATAAAAAAGACAAATACAGGAACTCACTGAATATGTGTTTGCATTTAGAGGTTTGAATGTTGGTAAAAAGAAATAATTTTTCTAGTGTCAGATGTTTCACACACACACGTGTTAAGTATAAAACTGTTGGGAAAAATCCTTTTTTCCTATTGTCACTTATTTAATTTTTTTTTTTTTAATTGTTTTTTTTATTTTATTCATCTTTTTTTAACATAAAACAGTTATTTTGCACTCAATTGTTTTTATAAGTTAAGAGTCAAGGATGGCTTACTTTGTTCCTCAGTTGTTAAAACTAAAAATACAATTAAAAAGTCCAGTTAAAAATAAAAATAGTGAAAGTTTTACTTAAAGTTCAGACTCAGTGGAGGAGTTTGACTAAAGGTTTTAAGAAAAGTCAAAATTTGGCTGTTTATCTCAAAATCTTCTTTTTTCAAATGTTGCCTTGTATCTATTAATATTGTCTTAATTTCTCATGGTTTCCACTCAAATCTTAGAATTGTGACTTTTTACATCAAAATTTCTGCTTTATATCTCAAATGTTGCCTTTATTTAAAAAATTTGATGCTTAATCTTAAAATTTTGACTTTTTATCTTGGACATTTGCCTTTATCTTAAAATTTTGACCCTTGATGTGAAAGTTTCTGTTTCACGTTAATAAACAAACACAAACGTCACCTTGATGGCGGCGGCGCCTCCTTGTTGCGAGCGTTTGCAGGGATACGGTCGACGCGTCCTCCTCGACCAACCACGGAAACGCTTCCTGGACTTTTTCTGAGTCTTAGCTCCGCCTCCGTTCAGAGCCTCCTCCACCTGAGGGAGGTCAAAGGTTAACGATCACAGGTGTGTGTGTGTGTGTGTGTGTGTGTGTGTTTGTGTGTGTGTGTGTGTACCTTCCTGCTCTGGTACAGGTGTGTGTGTGTGTGTGTGTGTGTGTGTGTGTGTGTGTGTGTGTGTGTGTGTGTACCTTCCCGCTCTGGTACAGGTGTGTGTGTGTGTGTGTGTGTGTACCTTCCCGCTCTGGTACAGGTAGTACCACTTCAGGTTGCTGTTCTTGCAGGCGTAGCGAGTGTCTCCGAACCAGTTGACGATGTATGTGCGCGGCAGGCCGCTGTCCTCCGCCATCTTGTCGTACTCCTCGGACGTCGGCCACTGCGTCCGCACGAACGCCTTCTTCAGGATGTGCAGCTGCTCCGGCGTCTTCTTCACCGCCTTCCTCCCGCCGGGCGGAGTCGTCTGTCGCTCCGAGGACGAGGACGGCGCCGAGGCTGATTTCCCCTTCTCGCCGTCTCCTTCGCCGTCCTCGTCCTTTGGCGGCGCCCCGAACGGCGTTTTCCTCCGCTCCGTGAACCAGGCGTCCACCTCTCGCCGCGTCAGCTTGGTCTCCGCTCGCAGGCGGCTCAGCTCCTCGTCCGACGGCGTGTCCGACGTCTGGAAACTGGCCTCCAGGACGAGCAGCTGCTCCGGCGTCTTCTCCTTGAACTTCTGCGGCGTGAAGTCGGGGAAGGCGTGGCGGAACTTGACCCGGGGGTCGCTGGTGGAGCCGGACGAGCCGGGGGCGTTGGCGGACGTCGGCGAGGAGTCGCTGGCGTCGTCGCTGGAGTCGATGATGATGGTGGCGCTGGTGTTTTCGCTGCTGAGGGCGCCGTCGTTCAGGGNGTGTGTGTGTGTGTGTGTACCTTCCCGCTCTGGTACAGGTGTGTGTGTGTGTGTGTGTGTGTACCTTCCCGCTCTGGTACAGGTAGTGTGTGTGTGTGTACCTTCCCGCTCTGGTACAGGTAGTACCACTTCAGGTTGCTGTTCTTGCAGGCGTAGCGAGTGTCTCCGAACCAGTTGACGATGTAGGTGCGCGGCAGGCCGCTGTCCTCCGCCATCTTGTCGTACTCCTCGGACGTCGGCCACTGCGTTCGC
The DNA here is from genome assembly GCA_008086565.1 of Thalassoma bifasciatum. Lineage (NCBI taxonomy): Eukaryota > Metazoa > Chordata > Actinopteri > Labriformes > Labridae > Thalassoma > Thalassoma bifasciatum. The sequence continues at coordinate 22,995 of RPOG01003369.1, forward strand.
ACGAACGCCTTCTTCAGGATGTGCAGCTGCTCCGGCGTCTTCTTCACCGCCTTCCTGCCGCCGGGCGGAGTCGTCTGTCGCTCCGAGGACGACGGCGCCGAGGACCTAAAGGGGAAGAGCGGCAGAGGAAGCGGCAGGAGCAGGAAACCGCCGCGGGGCTTGCCGCAAAAGGAGGCGAGGCACTTGGTCCGCAGGTGGAGAGCGGCGCAGTCGAACCAGAGGCGAGCGTCCGCCGAGTCGAGGAGCAGGCTGCCGCACAGGCTGCAGACCTTTGACCGGAGGTCCTGCTCGTCGACGAGGCCGCTCTTCTCCTTGAACTTCTGCGGCGTGAAGTCGGGGAAGGCGTGGCGGAACTTGACCCGGGGGTCGCTGGTGGAGCCGGACGAGCCGGGGGCGTTGGCGGACGTCGGCGAGGAGTCGCTGGCGTCGTCGCTGGAGTCGATGATGATGGTGGCGCTGGTGTTTTCGCTGCTGAGGGCGCCGTCGTTCAGGGCGGCGGCGCTCCTCCCTCCTCGCCCTCCTGACGGCGGCGCCGCGGCTCGGCCGGTCAGGCCGTCGCTCAGCAGGACGGCGTGATGGTCCTTGGAGTTCCTCTGGTTGTAGCGCGTGTCGCTGAACCACTTCTTTATCGCTCGCTTGGAGAGTTTGGTGACCTGCATGAGGCGGGAAATCTCCGCCTCCGTGGCGAACTGGCGCCTGCCGTAGCTCGCCTTCAGCTCGGCGAGCTGCTCCTTGGACTTCTTGGGTTTGGATCCCATCGAATCCAAACTGAGCGCCGAGCTCAGGGACGACAGCTCCGTCTTTGACTCGGACGTGGTCGGCTCGGCGGCTTTGGGCTGGTTCCCGGGGACGCCGGCGACCGTCAGCGTGATGGGCGACGCCACCGGCACGGCGCTGCCGTTCCCGGCGACCTGAGTGAGGACGAGCCCGGGCTGACCCACGATCTGACACGTCTGGAAGATGGACTGGAGGCCGTTGGCGGCGGCGGCGATGTTTGCGGGAATGACGGTGATGGTCTGAGGGACGGTCTGCACCGTGCCGTTAAACTTCTTCCTCCTCGCCTCCTCCACCTGCGAGAAAACGACCACGAACTCAGAACACGAGACAAAAACTTTCTGATCTTTAAAGGCGTTAAAAATCAGCTGTTTGCTTCGTGGTTAAAGTTCGAGCTGTAAAAGTCGTGTGTGTGTGAACACGTGTGTGTTAAGCGTGTGGCGAGGCACGAACCTCCTCTGGCGTCCAGCTGACGCCGTGTTTCAGCCTCTGAGCAGAAAACCAAACTTTGATCTGCTCCTCGCTGAACTTGGTCTGAGACGACAAACCCATGATCTCTGACACCGACGGGTACGGGAACCTGCAGGGACAAACAACGAAGAAGACGAAGAAGAAGAAGAAGAAGAAGAAGAAGAAGAAGAAGAAGTGCAACTTTAAGTCATTTCTATTTCACCTTCAACATTTTCAGCTTTGTTTTTATCAAATCTATTTCACTTTTTCTGTTTTTCTGTCTCAGCATTCCAACACATTTGCTGCAAGGAAATGCAACTCTTCTTGTTTACATTAAATCTGATAACATTTAATTTCTTTTTTTGATTCTTTTTCGTTTTTCTTTTCTTCTTAAACCAGTCTCTTAAAGAAAAGCTTTTCAAAGCGTGACATGAAACAGACTCCAGGTTGTGGGCGTGTAAGCCCCGCCCCCTCCAGGTGCGTGTACCTGTTGTAGGCGCTGACCAGCAGGACGTTGTTGTCCATGGCGGCGTTGTAGGTGGGGATGCTGCTGATGGGGATGAGCAGCTGCGTCTGCGTCTGCGCACAGTTCTGCTGGTTCTGCAGCGCAGACAGAACCTGCGCCAGCGTCCCGGGCGGGAGCATGGCGCCGCCGCCCGCCCCGCCTTTGATCTGCAGCACGTTGGGGCTGTTGACCACGATGCCCTGAGGGACGGCTTGGACCTGCAGCGGCGTGGACACGGAGAGCAGGCGGGGGGCGGGGTTGACGGCCATCACGGGGGCGGGCGACAGCGTCGGCGGCTCTTTGTTCTCGTCGTCTTCGTCCTCGTCGCTCTCCACTTTGATGACGTCGTCGGCGGACGCTTTCTGCGTGGCGGTGAACTTCTTGGGCTCCGTGCGGCTCCTGATCCTCATGATCGGCGTCTTGCTGAGGGCGATGCCTTTGCGGGACGTCTCCTCGCCGTCCTCGTCTTCCACTTTGACGAAGCTGCCATCGAAGGTGAGGTCGTTGACCGTCTGCTGGAAAACGGTCTCGTTGTTTCGCTTCACCATCGTCCTCGTGAAGTTGTCCTCGCCGGGGTGGAGCCGAGCATTGTGGGCCAGCAGCGTGTCGTAACTGGAGGAGAAGAAACAAAAACACTTTGACAAAAATTCAACAAACCAGATGAAACAACGGACGCCAAAACGTCCCGTGCGTGCGGCGCCGACCTCTTGGTGTGGTAGTCGCACTCCATGCAGACGTAGGAGGCGTTGATGATGACGTCGGGATGCTCCGTGTCCACGTGCATGGTGAACAGGTTCAGGTCCGACGTCTGGAAGCTGCAGTATTTGCACTCGTAGCCTCCCTCCGCCATGTTGGAGTCCAGGTAAGGATCCGTCAGCGCTCTGGCGTCCCCGTCCTCGCCGCGCTCCTCGGAGACGTCCGAGGACACGGTGACCACGCCGTTACCGTCCTCGGGCTCCACCTCCTCCGTGATGTCCTCCATCTCCTGGTCTGAAGCGACGGTTTCCTGCGGAGGAACCATGCAGGGCGTGGTGGACTTCCTCCTGCTCGCCATCCTCAGGCGCCGCCGCGTCGAGTGTCGGATACGAGAGTCTCAGTTCACGTTTTCCTCTTTGGGCGCCATAAAGAAGTTTAGGGTCAAAATCTCTCCTTTGTGATCCTCGAGCTCTGGAAACGAGAGAGCGACACTACGTGAGCTCAGAGGGGTCAAAAAGATCAAAACTCAAAATGAAAAATTTACCCAGAGTTCCTTTCGGTAACTCGTCTTTAATGATGGCGTTCCTCAGGGAAACGTCCTGGAGCCTCGACATGTTTCCACTGCGTCCAATCATCTTTCATTACCATGTTTATTATTATTTATGCAGATGATACTCAGCTCTAAATTTCTGCCTAACAACAAGTTTCAATAATAATTAATCTCATATTTAAGAACGAAGGGAAAGGACAGATAAATACATTTGAAGAAATAAATGAATGACATCATGACGACGCTCATTTATAGAAACAGTTCGTACAGAGAGGAACATTTTCCACACTGCCAGGGTTGGGTAAAAGATGAATTATTATTAATCAAAAATATTAAATCAATCAAAAATGTTCAGTCAATAAAAAATGTGAAATTAATCAGAAATATGTGATCACTCAAAAATGTATATTAAAGTAAAAATGTCTGAGTCATCAAAATTTGCCATCAATCGACGCTGTGTTATGAGTCAAAAATGTGCAATTTATCATGCAATCATTAAGAACTGTGCAGTAAATTAAAAAAAATGCAGTTTCACAAAAAAGTGCAATGACTCAGGGACATGCAATCAATGAAAAATGTGCAGTAAATCAAAGATGTGCAGATAACCGAAAACGTGCAGTTAATAAAAAATGTTCCATCAATCAAAGTTATGCAGTTCATCAAAAAAGTGCAATAACTCAGGAACATGCAATCAATTAAATGTGCAGTAAAGCAAAACTATGACACCAATTAAATGTGAAGTTTGTCAGAAAAGTGCAGTAAATCAAAAATGTGCAGTTTGTCAAAAATGTGCAGATAATCAAAAATGTGCAGTTAATAAAAAATGTGCAGTAAATAAAAAATGTGCAGAAAATAAAAAATGTTCCATCCATCAAAAATGTGCAGTAAATAAAAAATGTTCCATCAATCAAAAATGTGCAGTTTGTCAAAAATGTGCAGTTTATCAAAAATGTGCAGTTTGTCAGAAAAGTGCAGTAAATCAATTAAATGTGCAGTGAGTCAAAAATGTGCAGTTAATAAAAAATGTTCCATCAATCAAAAATGTGCAGTTTATCAAAAATTGGCAGATAATCAAAAATGTGCAGTTTATCAAAAATGTGCAGATATTCAAAAATTGGCAGATAATCAAAAATGTGCAGTCTATCAAAAATGTGCAGTCTATCAAAAATGTGCAGTAAATCAAAAATGTGCAATTTGTCAAAAATGTGCAGATAACCCAAAAATATGCAGTTAATTAAAATGTTCCATCAATCAAAAACGTGCAGTTTGTCAAAAAAAGTGTAGTTAATCAAAAATGTGCAATCAGTCAAAAATGTGCAGTAAATCAAAAATGTGCAGTTTGTCAAAAATGTGCAGTGAGTCAAAAATGTGCAGATAACCAAAAAATGTGCAGTCAATAAAAAATGTTCCATCAATCAAAAATGTGCAGTTTGTCAAAAATTGTGCAGTTCATCAAAAATGTGCAATCAGTCAAAATTGTGCAGTCAATAAAAATTAGCGGTTGATTGAAAAAGTGCGTTTTATAAAAGATATTCCATTAATTTAAAAAACATTGAACTGGTTTGTGGTTGGGTCATTAGTGACTTTTGAAGAATATTTATGGATGAAACGACCTTTATCAAAACATTGAATTTCTCAGTGACAGAATAAATAATATTTTAGTTTAGTTGATGTGAAGTTAACATGTTTATTAACTCAGAAAATTATCCCTGAGTGTAAAAAAGTGGAGTATTAATAATTTTTAAAGAATATAACTGGTGTGATTACAGAGAGTTTTGGAGCAGAAACAGTTTTTTTATTCCTGTTCGCCTTCAGCCCTGAGCCCCGTTAGCTTCACGTTAACGGTTCTTTTCCCACGCGTGTCCGTGGACGTGGATCCGGGAAACAAAGCGGACAGTGGGAACAGACCGTGCTGTCCTCCAGGTGAGTGTTTACCTGGTGAATCAGCAGCTGTTCGCCCTCATCTCTCCGGGAACATTAGCGGCTGTAGCTCGGTAGCATCATCCCCGTGTTGATCCGCAGTCTTCCGCCTTTCACCCGAACACACCGAGGCTCCATCTGCGGCTCAGCCCGGACACAGAGCGCCTCCGCCGGCAGCGGCTCAGCCCACAGCGGCCTCTCAGCTCCGGCTCAGCGGGCCCCGCGGACAGCGGCCATAGCGGCTCCGGGTCTTTGTGAATAAAAGCGGAGTTCAGGAAAAAGGCTGCGAGAGTTCACCGAGTCTGAACAGCGACATTTTTCAACAACGCCGCTTCAAGCGAGCAACGGCAACCGGCAACCACATCCGGCCACTGCCCTTCAAAATAAAAGCGCTCTCTAAGAACAGGCTGTTTACCTGTTTGGAAAGGAACATTTACCAACAATTTAAACAACAATCTGATCATCTAAAAACGTCTTTATTTAGCCACTGGGGGAAAATAAAACATGTTGAAACCATAACATTAAAATCTATAAAATGGACTGAAAGTAAAACACATTACACTTATTTAAGATAAGTCGATTGGATTAAAATACAATGTACAAAATGCAATCATCAATCAAAATGGTATTCATAGATAACCCCTGTATTATTTAAAATAATCCAGTGATTGGAATTTTTTTTTTTGTATCACCATATTTTGACTTGATATGGCCAAAAAAAAAAATCTTAAAGAAGTCACTTTTTAATCTTATCAATGATGGAAATGGGCTTCCTTCTCAAGCAGACGGTAAATTGGGGGGCAAAAAAACCCCCTTTTTTTTCATGTGACATTCTTTTATTTTGAAAACGTTTCTCTAAAGCGGAAGCCGCCGCCGGTTTACTGACGCACATTGGCGTATTTATTCCGAGGTCTACGTCGGTGCGTGATTGCGTCACAGACAGAGCGTGTTCCTTCAGTTGACGGAGCCGTAAACTTGTTCTTCACTGATAAAAAATATATATATATATATATATATATATATATATATATATATATATATATAAAAAAAGAGCTGAAGTTTAACTGAGCTTCTAATGAAACTCGTGATAATCTCAGGCTGCTTCAACTTTCAAACACTCAAATAAGTTTGTTATAAACACTTTAATACATGAAGAAAGAGGCAGAAACTTTTTTGATAAAGCTGCTTTAATCCTGATTCATTCAGAAACAGTTAAAGTGCATGATGGTTAAAATGATACTCTTCATAAAACCACATGTATAAATATCTTTGTATAAATAAATAAATAAAACAATATAAATATGATACTAACCTAATGAAACAGTGTCGTTAAAAAAAGGCATTCACACACACACACACACACACACACACTCCTGTTTAATGCTCTGAGGTTTTATTCAGTAATTCTTCAGGAGAAACTCTCGATTTCTGTCTTCATTTCCTGAAAAACAGGAGTGAGAAGAGGAGAAGTTTGGGGTGAGGGCAGATCATAAAACACATCTGATTGACTGTACCTGTGTATATACCTGTGTGTGTACCTGTGTGTGTACCTGTGTGTGTACTAATATGAGCTAGTTTTTGTTGTGTCTATACCTGTGTGTGTATAACTGTATGAGCTGGCTCATGTTGTGTGTATACCTGTGTCTATACCTGTGTGTGTATACCTGTGTGTGTGTATAACTGTATGAGCTGGCTCTTCTTGTGTGTACAAACCTGTGTGTGTGAATACCTGTATATCCTGGCTCTTCTTGTGTGTATACCTGTGTCTATACCTGTGTGTGTGTATACCTGTGTGTGTGTATAACTGTATGAGCTGGCTCTTGTTGTGTGTGTACCTGTGTGTGTACCTGTGTGTGTGTATACCTGTGTGTGTGTGTATACCTGTATGAGCTGACTCTTGTGTGTGTACCTGTGTGTGTGTGTGTGTACCTGTGTGTGTGTATACCTGTGTGTGTGTATACCTGTGAGTGTGTGTATACCTGTATGAGCTGGCTCTTGTGTGTATACCTGTGTGTGTATACCTGTCTGTGTGTATACCTGTATGAGCTGGCTCTTGTGTATATACCTGTGTGTGTATACCTGTGTGTGTGTGTACCTGTGTGTGTGTATACCTGTATGAGCTGGCTCTTGTGTGTATACCTGTGTGTGTACCTGTGTGTGTGTATACCTGTGTGAGCTGGCTCTTGTGTGTATACCTGTGTGTGTACCTGTGTGTGTGTATACCTGTGTGAGCTGGCTCTTGTCGTAGCTGTGTCTGTGTCTGTAGATGCTCTGAGCCAATTGAGCGTAAAGTTTTTCCAGAGACTCCACCTCCAAACCTTCTGTGGCAGAAACAGCTCTGCTGTGGAGATCCTGGAACACACATACATACACACACACACACACACACACACACACACACACACAAACACACACACACACACACACACACACACGTATTAGTCTTGAACCCTCAGTAATAATAAACTCTGCCTCAGTCGTCTGTTGTCACCTGTAGTTTGCTGTGATCCACCCTCAGCTGTGGAGTTTCCTCCTGAAGCGTCTGCTCAGACTTTTCTCCGTCAAACATCTTCATCTGCTCTGAAGTCGCCTGACTCGCTCTGCTGTCCACTCTCTGAGGCAGATCTGACAAAAACAGGAGGGAAAATGTTTAGACTGAGTTTAGATTCAGAGGATCCAGACTGGAACAAACTGAGTCAGAGACGCTGGAGAAAAACCTGGATCTGAAACTAGATTTAGATTAGAAACTGGATTTGTCAGAGATCAGCACCTGATCTTGCTGAAATGATGATGTCATCATGTAAGTTTCTTCTGACTGGCTCAGCTCTCTACACTGCAAAAACTGAAATCTAACCAAGTCATTCTGTCTTATTTGTAGTAAAAATTGTCTTATTGTTCTTAATTTGAGCCACATTCACCAGACCAGGTCATAAAAATGTCTTATTTCAAGTTTTTTAAAGACAAAAATGAGGTGTTAATTGCTTGTAACAAGTAAAAAAAATCTGCCAATGGGATAAGACGAATTCACCCGGGAAGTTTCTTGAAATTAGAAAGATGTCTTAAAACAAGAATCTTTTATCTTATCCCATTGGCAGATTTCTTTTTACTTGTTACAAGCAATTAACACCTCATTTTTGTCTTTAAAAAACTTGAAATAAGACATTTTTATGACCTGGTCTGGAAAATGTGGCTCAAATCAAGAACAGAAAGACAAATTTGACTAAAAATAAGACAGAATGACTTGCTTAGATTTCAGTTTTTGCAGTGTAGAGAGCTGACCAATCAGAGCGAAGGGGGTTCTCTTAAAGAGACAGAACCTAAATGCCATGACTTCATTCAGCAGAAGCTTTTGTCCAAAGAGCAGACGAGGACTTTGTTAAACACCAGGGGGAGACAAAGAGGGGTTTCCCTGAGCGTGGGGGGGGGCAGAAAGCAGCGTAGCACCTCTGTAAACATGGTGACAGGCTGAGGTGGTGGTTTCTTTGCAGGAGCAGCTTTGATGACTCAGCGTTGGCGTCCTCAGAGCCTGAAGCAGCAGCTGCAGCGTTTTGCTCTCACACATACAGACCTGCTGCTCTCACACCGACCCTGTGCCCCCCCCTCTGAGGGGTCAGGAGGGTCTGTGAGGTCCTGGTCTGGACCCTGGGGGGCCCGGGTCTGTGGAGTCCGTTCAGCAGGACTCCGTTCTGGTCCTGGTTTGAGTCTGAGGGGCTCTGATCGTCGTCGTCGCTGCTCTCTGAGAGGTCGGACAGGCTGCTGATCAAACTGGACAGAGAGAAGGAGGAAGAGGAGGAGGAGGAGGAGGAGGAGGAAGAAGAGGAGGAGGAGGAGGAGGAGGAGGAGGAGGAGGAGGAGCACACGGGGGTCGGCGGCTTCTTCTTTGGTTTCTGGATGATTCCTCGGCTCCACTTGGTTCTTCTGGGTCGTTTGTAACGTTTCTTCTTTCGCGCTGAGGAGAAAAGAGACGACAAAACTGAAGGAGGCAGAAACTCCTCTAACTCCTCTGTCTCCTCCTTTTCTCCTCTCTCTCTCTGTCTCCTCCTCTTCCTCCTCTCTCTCTGTCTCCTCCTTTTCTCCTCTCTCTCTCTGTCTCCTCCTCTTTCTCCTCTCTCTCTGTCTCCTCCTCTTCCTCCTCCCTCTCTGTCTCCTCCTTTTCTCCTCTCTCTCTGTCTCCTCCTTTCCTCCTCTCTCTCTCTGTCTCCTCCTTTTCTCCTCTCTCCGTCTCCTCCTTTCCTCCTCTCTGCTCCTCGTCTCTGACCGTCACCTCAGACTCACTCGCTCATTCAGCGTCAGGATTTAAACAAATGAAAACGTGAGAAAATTAAACCGTCAAAGGTTTAACAAGTTTCTCAATTCAAATAAGAAACAACTGAGAAAGTTTCAGTGAGTGATTTCCATAAAAACGCTCTACGGTGGCCCTGAAGGTAAGCCTTACAAACATGTCATCGCACAAAAACATTCTGCAAAAAACAAAAAATTTAAAAAAGATGCACAGGAAGCAAAACATACTTAAACTCCTGAGAACACTCAAAAATACAACACATGGTTAAAAAAAAAATCACAAAAGGGAAAAAATCTCTGGGAGCGTTTCACATTTTTGTTGTTGTGTTGTAGTTGAGCTGATTTATTCCAGTAGGTGTCAGTAATTCACCTCAACCTGAGCGCCCCCAAACTGACAAACGCCATTAGCGCCGTGCATTGTGGGAAACAGTCATTTTCTCAGTCTGCAACGGACCAGTCTACCTGGCGTGGGGGGAGGCCAGACGCTGGATGGCCAGAGAAGAACAACAGTGATGAGGCCAGAGAAGAGAAACAGGGATGAAGCCAGAGAAGAAAAACAGGGATGAGGCCAGAGAAGAAAAACAGAGAAGAGGCCAGAGAAGAAAAACAGGGATGAGGCCAGAGAAGAAAAACAGGGATGAGGCCAGAGAAGAGGAAAGAGAAGGAAAACAGAGACGAGGACAGAGAAGAGAAACAGGGATGAGGCCAGAGAAGAGAAACCGGGATGAGGTCAGAGAAGAGGAAAGAGAAGAATAACAGAGACGAGGCCAGAGGAGAGGGCAGAGAAGAACAACAGAGATGAGGCCAGAGAAGAGGAAAGAGAAGAAAAACAGAGACGAGGACAGAGAAGAGAAACAGGGATGAGGCCAGAGATGAGGCCAGAGAAGAGGAGAGAGGAAAAAGAGAAGAGGAGAGAGAAGAAAAACAGAGACGAGGCCAGAGAAGAGAAACAGAGACGAGGCCAGAGAGTCAAGAGGAGACAAGGACACGTTTTTAAAGATCTTAACCCTCTTGGGAAACAGTACGCCAGGTAGACTGGTCCGTTACAGACTGAGAAATTTTCCAGGATCAGTAGAAACATCCGGGAACTTGTAGTTTACTACAGATCTACCAAGTTTTCACAAACTGATGCTACAAACTGAATTTCAGCAGAAGGAGGAGGAGGTTTGGAAAACAGCCGTTGTTTTTTCAGTCAGAGTGAACTCACCTCCGTTTGGAGAACGAGCGAAGCCGTCAGGATCCTCAGAGTCGGCGCCAACGATAGAAACTGAGAGAAGAGGAAGAAAAAGTGTTTTAAATCAAACTTAAATTAAAGAGACTCACAGATAAAGGACGAGTTTCTGTCACTGATTGTTTTTGTTGTTGTTTTTTTTACCTCTCCTCATCCTCGACTCTCTGATTTCCTCACACTCTCGCTCAAAGTCTTCGTCTAACTCGTCTCTGATGATGGCGCGGATCGTGTCCTTCAGAGCGCACGCCCGGTGACGGATGTGACGGTCTGTAACACACACACACACACACACACACACGCGTGGTTAAACAGCAGTTGTACTCTGTGGCGTGCTTTATTTCCCGGTCGTGGCGGCGTTGGCGTCTCACCCATGGGGTCGCTGTCGGGGTTGTACTCGAGCGCGTTCTGCCAGATGAGGTCAGCGTCGGCCACGAACTCTCCCACGGTGACGTATTTGTGCTCGTCGATGTTGGTGAGCAGCGTGGACAGGTCCATGGGTTTCCTGATCACCAGCAGGTAGTCGGGCACCTGCAGGAGGCGGAGTCAGAAACAGGAAGTGTTACCTCAGTGTTCAGAAACGGCTGATGAACGTGCGAGTGGCGCCCTCTACCTCCTCGATGTCCACGGGTTTGCTGAAGGCTTTGAAGCGTCGGTCCAGAGACAGACGCTCCGTCACGTTGCGCAGGAAGAGGCGGAGCTCCCGCAGCACGTCCTCCTCCTGCTCCTCCAGGCGGCGCCGCTCCTCGTCGGGCAGACGGCGAGGGGGCGGCATGGGAGCGACGGGGAGGATCTCTATCGCCTGATTGGCTGAGAGGAGGAGGAGGAGAGGAGGAGGTGAAGAGAGCGACTCCAGGTGATGAAGGAGCTCCTCTTCACGCTTTACTCACCTGTCGTCTTTGTGGGCGGAGCTTCAGCCGCCTGGTTCAGGATCAGGTCGCTGAAGAAGTCGCGCCTCTGCTGACGCGTGGGGACGGCGGGGACGTAAACCTCGCCGTGCTCCTCCCTGAACAGAGTCTGAACCTGAGGAGACGAGTTACAGATCACACACCTGTCCGTCATAAGTTTATGATTTCTGCTCCGTTTTTCAGTGAATATGAATAAACTTCCATCAAAAATTTCAGCTACAACTGCCAAGAAAATTGTTCTGGATGCAAAGAAAAACCCACTAATAACTTTGACTCTCTGAAAGAATGTGGTCTGGCTGTTTCAAGATGTGTTACTCAACCAAAGAGACAAACTGTTAAAAACTACCTTTACAAAAGAAACTACACAAGTGGAGAAATGAGACAAAAACAGCAAAGAGTACGAATAAAACTTAGTTTAAGTTGGCAAAAATTGCCAAAAAGCAACAAAATTAGCAAGAAAATTGGGCCAAAACCTGGAAAACACTCAGACAGTAGCAGAAACGGGTCAAAAGTGGCAAAAAAAAAATAGGTGGACAGTGACCAAAATGGCCAAAAAGCAACAAAAAATGGCAAGAAAATTTGGGGAAAATGTGGAAAAAATTCAGAAAGTAGATAAAATGGTGAAAAAATGACAAAAAAAACAGTGGAATGTGGTTAAAAAAGGCAAAAGTCAACAAAAAACAAGATAAAAGTTGGAAAATAGTCAGACGGTAACAACAAATGATCCACAAGTGGCAAAAAGAAGTGAAAAGCATCAAAAATCGGCCAAAGTCAACAAAAATGGCAAGAAAATGACGAAACAACCTGGAGAGTCAAAAGGTTTCAAGATGCACAATAAGGAGGCACTTGAGGAAAAATGGGCTGAAGAAAGACATTTCTACACAAATGCCACAAAGTTTCCTGCTTACAATACGCCAAACAGCACAGAGACAAGCCTCAAAACTTCTGGAACAAAGTCATTTGGAGTGATGAGAGCAAAAGTGAACTTTTTGTCCACAACCATAAACATTGTTCCATTTGGAGAGGAGTCAACAAGGCCTATGATGAAAGGTCCACCATTCCTACTGTGAAACACGGAGGTGGATCACTGATGTTTTGGGGATGTGTGAGCTACAAAGGCTCAGGAAACTTGGTCCAAACTGATGAATGAAGGATGAATGCAGCATGTTATCAGAAAATACTGGAGGAAAATTTACACTCATCNGGACCTGCCATTGGCTACAGCAGAATAAAGTGAAGGTTCTGGAGTGGCCATCTCAGTCTCCTGACCTCAATATCATTGAGCCACTCTGGGGAGATCTCAAACCTGCAGTTCATGCAAGACAGAGCAAGAATTTACAGGAACTGGAGGCTTTTTGCCAAGAAGAATGGTCAGTTTTACCATCTGAGAAAATAAAGACCCTCATCCACAACCAGCACAAAAGACTTCAAGCTGTCATTGATGTTAAAGGGGGAAATACACGCTGTTAAGAACTGGGGGAGGGAAACTTTTCATCAGGCTCATTCTGGAAGTTTCTGATTTAAAAAGAGTAAACACAGTTGTTTGTTGATAAACGTCTAAGGATGAATTCTCACCTCGGGGTCGAGCTGCTGGAGGCCGACGCTGCAGGTGGCGAGGAGGAGGACGGGGGAGAAGGAGGGGACGCTCTCCAGGAGGCTGAGGAAAGAAGCTCTGAGCGCCGCCCCCGCCGTCTCCCACCACTGCTGGATGTGAGGCAGGTAGAGGATGCTGGGAGACGTGCGCTTGGCCTCCACAAACACCTGAGGAGGAAATACGCAAGGGATTTTCTCTCACTTTTTTTGACTTTTTAAAATTCTTCTGTCCTAAATTTGACTTTTCCACATAATTTCAACTTTTGTCATTAACATGAGCCAGCAAGAATTCTCAACAAAGACAAGTGTTTATCTTAATTTTCCCCCCACCAGAAATGGGCTCCCATTGAAAAACAATCATGGTTTCTGTCTTAAAAATTCCTGTTTAAAGTCTCTCAGTGTGGTGAAAATAAATATGCAGTAACATTCTGTCACCACTAGATGTCACCAGAGAAACATAAACTCAGAGTGTTGATGCTCCCTCTTCAGCTTCAAGTGTCTGAAACCTCATGAAAAGTCTCCTTGAACTGATTTATGTTTGGTCCTTTTTCCTGACAGACCCCAGTGGCTCAGATTTACAGGAATTAAAGGTCAATTATCAGAGTTTTGGAGCAGATTTTGGGTTGAAATACAAATATAGACGTTCTCTCTGCACAACACCAGGCTCAATGACAAAAAGAGGGTCTAAAAACGTATTTTTAAAAAGTTCTTTGAAATTGGATAAAAACATATTTCTGAGTGAAGAATTATGTTTTCTAACAGATTTCAGTAGTTGACCAACATTTCAAAGTTTTCAGGTTCATTATTTTTTAGTATTTTTAATTTGAGCACCCAAAAATGTCAGGTGGTGCAACCAAATATATGAAAATATATTTATATGTTCCTGTTATTTTTTCTGTGTGAAATTATTGGCAAGTATCTCTCAAGTGTCTGTAGTGACTCATACATTTTCATTTTGTGTGTTTCATTTCTTTTATTTGTGAATAAGATCAATAATTTGATGTTAAAATAACATTTCACATTATTACATTGGTTGTACCACCTGACATGGAAATTGTTCCAGTCACCAATGAAGTGAAAAAACCTTTTTTATCAGTATTTCAGAGAAATCTACAAACTTTTCCACTTGGTCACAAATGTCATTTGGGCTCCTCTGGCTGATGCAGTTTCCTGTTTCCTGTTTTATTCTCTTCACTTTAAAATAAAAGTCTAATGTTACGGTTGCACCACCCTGACATTTGACAAGGTGAAAATTACGGGACAAAAGTTTTT
>RPOG01003369.1:37320-65514 GCA_008086565.1 Thalassoma bifasciatum
ACATTTCTCAACAGCTTTAAAATTCTTTTTATTTGCAAAGAATGTTTTATTTAAAAAGGTTCAAGCATAAAATAATGCCACTGTATTTTTAATTTCCATTTACAATAACTGACATTCAATTTTTAGAGTTTAATTACTGTGGATACTTGTCAGGACGGTTGCACCACCTGACATTTTGGGGGTTTGAGGAACCAAAACACAAAAAAACATGTTATATTTTAGTAGTTTAAAGATGTGTTCAAATAACACAGGTTTCATAGAATAAAGAAATACATGTGATGAAATACTCAATTCATGATGGAAGGANATTCTCTTCACTTTAAAATAAAAGTCTAATGTTACGGTTGCACCACCCTGACATTTGACAAGGTGAAAATTACGGGACAAAAGTTTTTGACATTTCTCAACAGCTTTAAAATTCTTTTTATTTGCAAAGAATGTTTTATTTAAAAAGGTTGAAGCATAAAATAATGCCACTGTATTTTTAATTTCCATTTACAATAACTGACATTCAATTTTTAGAGTTTAATTACTGTGGATACTTGTCAGGACGGTTGCACCACCTGACATTTTGGGGGTTTGAGGAACCAAAACACAAAAAAACATGTTATATTTTAGTAGTTTAAAGATGTGTTCAAATAACACAGGTTTCATAGAATAAAGAAATACATGTGATGAAATACTCAATTCATGATGGAAGGATATATTGCACTCAGACACAAAAAAAGGGACGTCACAAGTTCTCCTTCTGTGTGACTCAGAGGAGGAGCAGACGGAGGTTAAACCCGGCTCCTCCTCCTCTGTTGGATTCTCTCACTGACCTGAGCGCACGTTTCCTCCGGGGTCGAGCTGCTGACGCCAAACAGAACCGCAGAGTCCAGACTGTGGACGCTGAAACGCTCCAGGGCGTGCAGGAGCGCCGGCGCCAGGTGGGAGGTCTGACCTGCACCGGGACGACCTGCCAGGAGCAGCCGAGGGCGGTGGGAGGTCGGCTGTCGGACGGCGCTCCTTCACAGAGGAGGAGGATAGAGTCAAATATTTCCACCAGCTTCATGATTCTGTTTTTAATCTGATTTTCCTGATTTAATAAAGTTTCTGTTTTTTAGCTCACCTGGAGAAGTGCAGGAACTTCTTGGAGGTGGAGCAGGAATCCTCGTCTTTCCCGCACATCAGCCCGTCGTCCAGGACGCCGGCGGTCAGATCTGCGGTGAAGAGATTTAACAGTTTAACGTTTTGTTTCAGGAGCGTTTGAAGTCGTCCTCCCGTCCTCACCTGGCGCCCTCTTCCTCTTCGCGCCCTGCTCGGCGTGAGGAAACAGCCTCTGCAGAGCCTCCAGGACGTCTCGCAGGGCGGCGCCCAGCAGCGGCTGAACCACGGCTGTCAGCGGTTTGGCCGGCGTGGCGGCGAGGCGGTGGGAGGCCGGCGTCATCTTCCTCATGGCCGCCACGAAGTCGCAGCTGCCGACGGCGATGGAGGAGACGTCCAGGAGGAGCTTCTGGGAGGTGGCGTAGATCTGGGGGTAGCGGCGCCGCAGCGCACAGAGCGCCGCCTCCGTGCACACCGCTCTGATGTCGGCGCCGCAGTAACCTGACGGCGAAGGAAACTGTATCATGAAACTATATTTTCACAGAGAAACTTCCAGAGCTGCACAAACTCTTACCCACACATTTCTCCGCCAGCTCGTCCAGGAAGTCGTCAGATGGCGGCGGTTTCCACGGCAACGTGTGGATCTTCAGGATTTCTTTACGCGACTGAGACAGAAACAAACAGGAACTGAAAAAAGTTTCCTCTTTCAGGAAAAAGGTTCAAATCTTTTTTCAGATGAAAATCACTTCATTAAACAAAACAAAAAAAACAACAACGTTAAAAAATGATTGTGCATCAGTATTTTTGCTGCACTGAACGGAACATTTGTTTTAAAACTTCTCGTTTTGAATAAAAGAAACAAATATGAGGGAGGTAGGAATAGTTTTGTTTAAAAGAAATAAAGCTAAACCCACAAAAGATGCTCTGTTCTACGGAAGCCCATTTCTGCCAGTTAGAAATTTAAAAAAGAAAACCTGCTTTGCTGAGAGTTTTTTTTTGCCGATATTGAGTCAAAATTTGCTGATTTAAAAAGTCAAAGTTATGATGAAAAAATCAAAATGACATACTGAATGTTATATTTGGTATAAAAAGTCAAAATTTTGAGATATAGAGTAAAAATTATGAAATAAGACATCAAAATTTTAAAATAGAGGTCACATAACAGACAAAATTTTAAGATAAAAAAGTCAAAATTTTAAGATGAAAAAGTCAAAATTTTAAGATAAAAAAGTCAAGTATTTGAAACTAAATGTCACAGAGTCAATTATATCAGGTAAAGTCATATTTATGAGATTTAAAAAAGTCATAATTTTGGGATGAAAACTCAAATTACAGATGACAAAATTACCTGATTTCAAAGTCTTAAAGAAAAAAAAAGTTCATGTTCCTGAATTTAGTCAAAACTTTAAGACAAAAAGTGACGAACTGCTCCTTTAAATCTCCTGTTTCTGACTCTTTATCTCTTTATCTGTGTTTATGCTCTAGTTGCCAGTGGAGAGACAGTCCTTCAGGCTTGTCCTTGAGAGACAGCTTCGCAGGACCAGCAGAGTCGCGGCCCAGCTACCTCAGGTCCGCCAACCAGCGGGGCTACTGGTGCTGGAGGGGGGCTGACAGGTCCGGCAGGTACTCTCGCTCGTCGCACCTGTGCTACCTCGACGCCCTTTTTGTTTGTGTTTGCGAGCACGTGTCGAAGTTAAACCTGTGAAACGTGTCAGCGCCTCAACGACATCACTTCCTGTCTGACCTGTGGATCTGATCCTGTCGGCTGGAGCGAACCGGCGCCAGGCCGTCGATCTCATCGAAGAAGATGATGGAGGGACGCAGCTGGTAGGCCTGAGGACGCCGAACACACGCAGACAAAAACAAAAACACAGGTGAGTGCAGCTGTGCAGGGATGATGTCATCTCCTCAGGTGAGTTCGTACAAATGACTGTATATAGAATAAACAGCCAAATGGGGCAAAGAGATCGGCGGTAACACGTCGGTCTCAGACGCGTCATCTCTTAAAGTCCACCTCGGTTCATTTTTTCTCTTTATTTTTATAAATAAAGAAGAAGAAGTCTTCCAAATCAGAGGAAAACCGAGAAAGGACTTCAAAGAATATAGGGGCTATTTTTGATGAGTGGTTGCCGTCGACAGTTGATAGCATTAACAAAACTTATATCACGGTTTTTAACGTCTAATAACTAATGAGAAACTAACTTCTCAGAAAAAAAACACCTGAACACCATGCAGCCAGATGACATCATCATACCACCTTAGAGTAAAGATGAGAGAAACGTTTCTACCAGGTATCAGAATTTTTTTAAGTTTTCCCGGCTCATATCTGGAATACGTGGGGAGGCGGGGCTTATGACCTATACTGCAGCCAGACACCAGGGGGCGGGGCTTATGACCTATACTGCAGCCAGACACCAGGGGGCGGGGCATCTGCTGGAGGCTTCAGTTTGAGCCGAACGTCGTTACGTCCACTCGTTATACAGTCTATGGTTGCATGGACAAGCTTCTCGTCTGCGTCGACGGCGAGACTAAGCGGCTGGGTGAACGACTCCGTCAGCCGCGGAAAGGAGTACTTCTTGCTGTGGAAGGACAAGGGCACCGACGTGAGCAACCGCTCGCGGGCTCGGTGGTCGCAGAAGGGGCAGGGGCCTCCAGGCATTTTGTTTGTTGGAGACGTGTTTTTGTTGTTTTACAAAGGTTCATCTCTAAACTCTGGAGGTCCTGACTCTTTCTCTCTGTAAATATGAGAACTATCAGTCGGCGCCGTCGTCACCTTGGCGGCTGTATTTTGAAGTTGTCAAAGACTTCTGGGTAAAGCAGAGGAAAAACCACCATCTCCTTCAGCGCTGAGATGTGACCTGACAAACCGCCGATGCTCTCGAACCCGACCTGAGGAAAACCACAGGAAACAAAACGGTTAAATTCACCTTTAAACGACAGATTAATAACACGCCGTAGCTGAGGGATGAGGTGGCGCTCACTGATTGGTCGATGGCCATGGGGTCGATGTCGGCCAGGCCGGCGCCTGAACTCATCTTATCTCTGCGAGTGACGTCAGCGCGAACGCCGAGAGGGCGACAGCTGCAACAGGACACAAAAATAAATTGAGACGACTTTGGATTTATCCTTCACTAAAAACATCCTTTTGATAATAAACATGATGATAATATTACATCATCATAAGAAGAGGAACTTTATTATCATCTTTTCTTTCTCACCCAAATTTGCTTGTTAAGTTTCTTGGAATGCAAATATCTTAAAAGAAGAAACTTTACTTTTTTAACCCCATTGGCAGATTTCAGACGTCATTTTGTCTTTAATTGATTTGGAATAAAACATTTTTCTGGACTGGTCAGTTGAATGTGGCTCATATTAAGAATAAAAAGACAATTTTTACTAAAAGTCAGACAGAAACACTTGAATAGATTTCAGTTTTTCAGTGTGAACTGATTGTTCTGTGTTTCTGTCTGATTGACAGTGTCAGATTTACAAAGACCTGAAAAAAAATCTTTACACAAAAATGGAAAAACAAAACTGTTGACTCGTTCTTTTTTCAGGTTTGGAAACATAGACGTTCAAAATCATTGAGAATTTAACGAGTTTGTGTTGATTTTTGTTTTCTTTAATTCAAAATAAACAAACAACTAAACCCTGGGGTCCCAGAGACCAGTTCAGGTTAAATTGGGGGTCCAAACTCAAAAAGAAAAAAACTTTTTAGTAAACAGATCATCAGCAGAAACTTTTATCTTTTCTTCTCGTTCATTTTAAAGCTGTGCTCTGTGTCAGTTACTACATCTGTCCACAGGGGGCGCCACCTTTCACTCACACACTGACCGTTCAGGAACTTTCTCAGCATTAAAAACTGAATAAATAACATTTAATCTGTTTTTTATAACTGGCAGCATCATTTTTCTCTCTTTCTCGTTCTGACCTGTCAGGAACTTTCTCGCTGGTTTGAGCTTCGTCATCAGAGTCGTCTTCGTCGGACTGATTGGACCAGGCGCTTTTTGTGGCTCTGGAGAAACAAGAGAAGAAATCACAGTTATAACATAACAGAAATAACATAAAAAAAATCATGTTCACCATCATTTTTGTTTGATTCTGTTGTTTGTTTGATTGTTTCTTTAATATTTCTGAGGGTAAATCCAAAATCAGACGGTGAGGTTTTTGGGTCAACTCCTGTCTGTTTATGTTGAATCAAACATCAACGTTAAGATGTGAAGAAGAGGAGAATTAAAGTGTGAGTTAAACCTGTTTTTAGAGTGAATATATGTTAGAAAGTGTCGTGTGTCCGACCTGAACGCTCCTCTCTTTGTGGTGTTTGGTCCCGAGGCGCTGATCCTGAAAGATCCTCGGAGAAACTCTGAACACAGAGAGAAAGAAAAAACAACTTAAAAACTTCAGATTCAGACAGAAACAGCAGAGATCAGGTCACATCTGAAGTTATTATGTTGATTTAAAGCTTTAAGTTTGGACTGAATCTTCAAATCTGATCAATCAGCAGAAAAAAACATCAACAACCTTAAGTTTGTGAGAAGGTTTGAGGGGAAACGTGTTAAATATAAAATATAAGGGTCAATGAAAAAAAGAGGGTCTAAAAACGTATTTTTAAAAAGTTCTTTGAAATTGGATAAAAACATATTTCTGAGAGAAGAATTATGTTTTCTAACAGATTTCAGTAGTTGACCAACATTTCAAAGTTTTTAGGTTCATTATTTTTTAGTATTTTTAATTTGAGCACCCAAAAATGTCAGGTGGTGCAACCAAATATATGAAAACATATTTATATGTTCCTGTTATTTTTTCTGTGTGAAATTATTGGCAAGTATCTCTCAAGTGTCTGTAGTGACTCATACATTTTCATTTTGTGTGTTTCATTTCTTTTATTTGTGAATAAGATAAATAATTTGATGTTAAAATAACATTTCACATTATTACATTGGTTGTTCCACCTGACATGGAAATTGTTCCAGTCACCAATGAAGTGAAAAAACCTTTTTTATCAGTATTTCAGAGAAATCTACAAACTTTTCCACTTGGTCACAAATGTCATTTGGGCTCCTCTGGCTGATGCAGTTTCCTGTTTCCTGTTTTATTCTCTTCACTTTAAAATAAAAGTCTAATGTTACGGTTGCACCACCCTGACATTTNAAAAAAAAAAAAAAATTCTGAGATAAAGGACAAAAATTGAGAAAGAAGACAGTTTTAAGATAAAGTCAGAATTTTGAGATAAAGAGTCAATATGTTAGAGGAGAAGTTAAATATTTGAGATAATAAAGTGAAAATTCTTGGATGAAATGAAGAAATTTGGGAGAAAAAGTCCAAATTTGGAGATAAAAGAAAAAAATGAGATTAAAAGCCAAAGTTTCAACACAAAAATCCAAATTTTGAAATGAATAAAGGAAAAAACAAAACATTAAAATTTGGGATAATTAAGTAAAAATCTGAACTACAAAGTTGAAACATGAGACTATAAGTTCAAAATTCTGAGATAAAGCCAAAATTTTGCCAAAAAAAGTCAAACCTAAAGAAAAGAAGTCCAATATTTTAGATTAATGTCAAAAAATTGAGAAAAAAACATCATTCTCATTTAAAATTTTTGAGGGTAAGAGTCGATATTTTAGAGAAAAAGTCATATTTTTTAATTAATAAGTGAGAAATTTTTGATGAAAAGTTGAAACTTGGGACCTGCCATTGGCTACAGCAGAATAAAGGGAAGGTTCTGGAGTGGCCATCTCAGTCTCCTGACCTCAATATCATTGAGCCACAAACCTGCAGTTTTTGATCACTTTCCATGAGTTTACTCTTCCCAAGAGTGAAATAAAAGCAGACTGACAGATGTAAATATGAACATTGAGAAAGAAAGTTGAACCTTTAAAGAAAAAAGCCAAAATTCTGAGATAAATAATCAAAATTCTGAGAAAAAAGGTAAAATCTTTAAGATAAAATTATGGGAAAACAGGCAAAATTGTGATAAAAGAGTCAAAATTCTAGGGCAAAATGTCTAAACTTTGAGGTAAAAAAAATCTTAAATTTGAGAAAAAAAGTCAAACTTTTAAGGTGCTGAGTCAGAATTTTGAGATTAAAAGTCAAAATTTACACTCATCAGCCCAGAAGCTGCACATGAGACGTACTTGGACGTTCACACATGACAATGATCCAAAACACAAGGACAAGTGGACCTGCCATTGGCTACAGCAGAATAAAGGGAAGGTTCTGGAGTGGCCATCTCAGTCTCCTGACCTCAATATCATTGAGCCACTCTGGGGAGATCTCAAACCTGCAGTTCATGCAAGACAGAGCAAGAATTTACAGGAACTGGAGGCTTTTTGCCAAGAAGAATGGTCAGTTTTACCATCTGAGACAATAAAGACCCTCATCCACAACCAGCACAAAAGACTTCTCATAATTCAGACTTTTTATCTCAAAATTTTGACTTCTTATCTAAAAAAAAACAATACGCCAAACAGCACAGAGACAAGTGTGATTGTACGTCACTTTGGACAAAAGCATCTGCTAAATGAAATTGTAGAATTGTAGAAAAATGGGCTTTTAATCTTGAGGTTTAGACATTTTTGATCTCATAATTTTGATGTTTTATCTCATAATTTCAGCTTTCAACTCAAACCTTTGACTTTATCATTTCATAATTGCAACTTATCTGATAATTTGAACCCTTTATAAATCTTAAGATGTAGATTTCTGACCTCAAAATCTGACTTTTTATTTCAAACGTTTGCCAATTTTTCATGAACAAAAAACATTTAATTCAAACATATTGACTTTATCCCACAATTAAGATCTTTTACCCCAAATTTGGACTTTTATCTCATAATTTCAACTCAAACTTTTGACTTTTATCATCTCATAATTTTTACTTTTAAACACAAAATTACGACTTATCTGATAGTTTCGACTCTTTTTTTTTTATCTCAAGATATCTGACTTTTTATTTCATACTTCTGACTATTTTCTCACAATAAAGACATTTGATCAAAATGTTTTGACTTTTATCTCATAATTAAGACATTTAATCTTACAATCTTTACCCTTTGTCTCATTATTTTGCCTCGTCATCTTAAAAAAATGGACTTTCTCATTGATGTTAAAGGGGGAAACACACGTTATTAAGAACTGGGTTTCTGTTGTCATCATGATTTAAAAGTTGTTGTGTTATCATGTTATGCATTTTTGGTCATAAAGAGCTGTTTTTATTTCTCTCAGTCTGGTAAAATTACTGACTGCAGCTTTAATTCTGTCTCCCCTGTGTCGTCTCTATGGTAACGTTGACAGGAATCAGCTGTTTATTTAAAGTCAGAGCTCCTCGTGGTCCTCGTGGTCCTCGTGGTCGTCCCCATGTGGTGCCAGCTGATAGAGGTTTCTCACCCGGGCAGGGCGCAGCCACGTGCACCGCCCTCGCCACCGCCGCCTGATAAGAGCGTGGAGCGTAAACAAGCTCTGAGCCCAGAAAGACCGTTTACGTCTGAGAACGGCTGTTAGAAAAGTTTCTAATAACTTTGTTCCACGACTTTGGAGTGAGCCTCATGTTTCATATTTTTACCGACTGATTCTGGGGATTAAAGAGGAATTAGACTCACAAACGTTTCGAAGATGTAAAAAAGAGATGCTCTCTATGATTCCACTGGAGAAGCTGAAATATAGTCGTAACAGTTCAAAAGACAGATTTATCAAAACTTGGATTCCGTTTATGGAGTTTGTTGAGAATATATCCCTCATCTGACATCACCTCTACATATAAATATAGGACGACCAGCTGGACCTATATAACAGATTGGACTGACCCTGTCTTGTCCTTAGTGCAGGATTGTACTCTATGGAAACCTGTTTGTGTTTATTATTATTATTATTATCATTGTTCAAGGATTCAAGGATTCAAGGAGTTTTATTGTCATACAACCCATGTAAAAAACATAAAACATGGGTGGGACGAAATTAGGTTACCCTGGTCCCGGAGCAAGCCCAATCATAGAAATAAGCCCAATCATAGAAATAAGAATAATAAATATAAATATATACAAATATACAATAAAAAAGAGAATAAAAGTAGAACACAATCAACTAGCCTCTTTAACAAATAGACAGAATAAAATAATTAACTGTGCAAAAATTGCAGTGGTCATTTTTGTTGTTGTTATTGTTATTATTATTTTCCTACTATTACTATACTGTACNTGTTTATATAGATCAGGAGTTCCCAACCTTTTCTATCTCGGGGCCCACTTTTACGTCCCACTAAATGTTTCTGGCCCACCTCTTACCGACCTCTGACCCCATAAATATGACGGCTATATAATATATATCGCCGAGTTAGAGCCCAATTTGTAACAAAGACCTGAAATGTCATAAAAACGGTGTAACAACAACCCGAAATGTAGTAAATGGTTGATAATGTAACTAAAGTGCTGAGCCAGAAATGTTAAAAAAAAAAAAAAAAAGTAATAAAACCCCAAATATAATAAGTCAATGATGTTACAGATGCTGATATTTTACTTTTTGCCGTTATTACATTTCAGGCGAAACACTACTTTTGACATTTTAGGTATGATAACATTTTTAAATTACATTTTGGGTCATTTTAATATTCTTAAGACCATAACTGATGTTTAACATTTTAACATTGTTGTGAATATTTGTATCTTTATAAAACAGCTCGTGACAAAAATAATAGTTTTTTGGAAATTATTTGGCGGCCCACTTGCAATGCCTCCACGGCCCACCAGGGGGCCACGACCCACAGGTTGGGAATCACTGATATAGATATATTTGTGTAAATATGTAAATGAATGTATGTGTCTGTTAATAACTTGTTTGTTGTTTCACTAAGTTTTTGCTGTTTCTTTTTTATTTTTCACCCAGTTGTGTAGTGTTCATTCTGTGTTAATTGTTTCATTTTCCTTATGTGAAATAAATAAATAAATGAATAAATAAAAACAAAGTCTCACTCCTTGATTGTTGTTGCTGAGGCGTCGTTTCTTCTTCATGTTGTCCACCGTGGTTATGACAGATCGAGTCAGACTGAAGAGAGAAAGAGAGAAAATCACTGATTAAATCAACTCTGCTTTAATTCAACAGTCAGTGGAGGACCTCAATCATCAAGGATCAGAATAAGAGACAAGTTTGACTGAAGCTCCCGTGTCATGGCGAGGTGTTTACGTCCCTGATGTGTGGCGTGAATGTGGCGCCAAAATCAGTGTGAGGGCGCAGTGATGTCGGAAATGTGTTTCTGAGGCAATTTTTGATGGAAAGATATGAAAGACAGTCTGATTTAATGAGGGAATATCTTCAGAGAGAGACAGAGGATTGAAATGTGTGAACGTTTTGTGTTTTGCGCTCTGATCTCACTTGTTGCTGATGCCGTTGAACATGTTCGACGCCTGGTATCTGCAGGTGGGTTTGGTCGGTCTGGTGCTTCTCCTCAGTCCACTTCTTCTAACGCCTGAACATAAACAAAAACTTCAGTATCTTTATCCACACACAGAACATTATCACTCAAAACTCTTCAACATGACACTGATAACATCATTAT
This sequence comes from Thalassoma bifasciatum, assembly GCA_008086565.1. Taxonomy (NCBI): domain Eukaryota; kingdom Metazoa; phylum Chordata; class Actinopteri; order Labriformes; family Labridae; genus Thalassoma; species Thalassoma bifasciatum. Next base: position 47,954 of record RPOG01003369.1, read on the forward strand.
CCTGGATTATTCACCTCAGGGGTCAAAAACAAACAAAAACAATCCTCACCTGTGACGTTAAAAGTCCTTTTAGGTTTCCTGTAAACCAAGAAGAGGAGGCGTGAGAAAATAACAACTATGACGTCGTATTAAAGGAAGTTTTTAAGAATCTCTGGAGCTGTTTCTGTGTCCGTATAAAAACAATCACATGCATTAAATGAAGCAAAGGGGTTAAAAATAATATAATCATGACCTCACGGCGCCTTGCGTTGATTTCTGCTCCTCTTCCTCTTCGTCGTGTGTTTCTGAATCAACGTGGCTGTTTTCTTCATCTTCGCTGGTAAATCCCTGAAAAATTATTTTTAACGGTTCAGAATTTAGTTTGAAATGTTCAAATAAAATCAAGAACAAACAAGGCACTGCACAGGTGAAATTAAAGCTCTGTGAGGAGCAAAGTAGCATTAAAATAACATTATATGTACAATTACATGTATTATTATCAAATTCTCCCCCTGGCAAAGCCCAACAGTAATTTATTTCTTTCTTTATTGTACTTTTACATGATTACCAGTAGTATTTTGCAATTGGATTGTGTTATATTAATTCTGATAAACCCTATTTACTCAGTTCATATCCAGTATAATTTAACACATTAATTTAACATATGACATGCTAGAGATTGAAACTAAATGACTAAAATTAGTGTATTAAAATTCAGATAAGGTTATTTAATCATTCAAAAACAAGAATTTTGAAAGTAATAATAAAAAGAGCTGTGGTTAAGACCTTTTTTCTTGTAATTTTTTAACATATTTTTTTGATGATTTCGACATTTTATATCTGCATATTATCGACAAAAACTACATTCAGGTGACTTGTAAATGATAAATTTGTTGTTGTTTTTTTCAACTGATGTGGTTGAGCATTTTTTTTCCGAAATACTATTTTTTTAATTAATTTTGATGATTCAAACATTTTTCTAACCGATAAAAACTACATCCGGGTAACTTTGATGTAATAAATAAGTTGTATTTTTTAAATCTAACTGTTGGGAAACGACTCAAAAATCGCTCTGGATCCTGGTTCATGTGTTTAAAACCAAACCTGAAAGACTCACGTTGCTGAGTCCGGTTCTCCTGCCCCGGGTCTCCGGAGGACTCCCCGGCGGTGTCTCGGTGCTCCTGACCGGTGTGTGAAGCCTCTGAGTCGGACTGCTGCTCTGGGTCTGCCCGCTGCTCTGGTCCGCGTCACCTCTGCCTTTACCGCGGGGCGTCACCATGGCAACGCAGAACCGCGAAAACTTTACCGGTCAAAACAAACTCAGCGACGGTTGAAAACAAAACAGCGGAGAACGGAGCAGAAACTCGCTGGAGACCGTGAGGTTTGTTTTTCAGAGAGGAAAAGGAGTTTACTCCGTGTGTTAGAGCGGAGCTTAAACTTAAACACACCCTAAAAACACTCACACACACACACTGATGAACTGATACAGGAGCCTCCGTCACCTACTGAGGGCACGTACACTCATATACGTCATCACGCACGGGGCGAGTACAAACCAAAACAGGAAAAAAATATAAACAAACAAAACTACTCATATAAAAATTAAATAACTAAATAAATACAACTTTTTACGAATAAAATGTTTGAGTGGGTACGTTTTTGAACAGAATAAAATAATTTTTAAGAAATTAGATTATTTTTATTCAAAATTATTTTATGTCATTTTTCATGTTTTTTTTAAATAAATTTGATATTTAATGTTTATTCATACATGTTGTGTAGAGAGAGCACGGTTAAATCTGGAGTCGGATTCCTTGGATGCTTTCCAGAAAAAAGGTGACTGTGATAAACACTGACTTTCAGAGGGGGAAAATGTTTTAAAAATAGCTTTATTTTATTCTTAAAGAAAAGTGATTCAAGCAAAGTCTTACATAAAAGTACATGTAAATCCATGCAGCAATTATAATAAAAAAACAAACAAAAAAAACCCCAAAACAATAAATTAACTCAAAACATGAACTCACATTTCATGTTTTTCCCTGATCTTTGGCACATGCTGTTATAACAGCTTTTTAATCAATTACTGTGAACTTTTTAGTCTGACATTTGCAGAGAGATGATTTTTTTTTCTCTTCCAACGTAATCCTGAATTTCTCAAATCGAACATGCTCATAATTAAACTATTTTCAGATTCAGATTTCCTTCACCAAGAGACTGAAATTTAAGTAGAAAACATTTAACATCAAAGTCAAACATTCAACACCAACAACATGAGAACATGTTTTAAGAAAATCTCCAATAAAACATTGTTTATTCTAATCAGTATGAGTGCCCATACATATGAGCAGAAATACAAACTGATCTGATTAAAATAAACAACACTGAAGTCATAAAGGCAAAAGTGGTACAAGCTTTTGAAAAGTCTTCAAAAAAAACATCATTACACTGTTTGTCTTCTTTACACAGACAGTTAGTACAGTATAAAGTTTTTATGAGCTAAAATACATGAAGCTCAGCAGAATAAAAGTGTCACATAAATGGTTCAAATTCTTCGTCTAAATAAAGATAAAACCTGATGTTCATGTTTGTAAAAACCTTTTCCAGTGTATTCACAAAACTGAGAGCTTTCAGGTTTTTAACCTTCATTTGATATTTCAAAAACAATGTTGTATGATTGTGACATGACAGCGTTTTACTTAAGGCACAAAAATCATCCTATAAAAGTGCTTAAAATTATATTAATCGCAGCTATTTGAGGGTTTTATAAGCACTGGTTTGTAATTACAGCGACAGCTCACGTTTAATTCTTTTCACAGATGATACTCAGTTTTATCTGAGTGCATTAAAAACTCTGAGGAACAAAATTATTATTTTACACACAGATAGAAGGTGAATTGAACTCATTTTATCACCAAATACTTAAACTAATGTTGCTCATTTTTCTCATGTTTTGGTTTTAATTGCCACAATTTTAAGTCTTACAAAACCTCTTTTTTTTAAACTTATGTTGAATCGTTTGCTCCTGGATGAAATATTTTTGACTGCTTTTTTCTGCATAAGTTTCCAATAAAAATGAATTTGTATGTCTCAGCCCAATCAAAGAAAACTCTATTAAATAATAAATAATCTTGTGGTTTTTGGCATTGATTATCAGCTGTTAGAGAAGGAGCTAAACCCTTCAATTACATCATATTTCTTCTTCTGTTACTTGGACATTTTTTCAGAGTTGATAGTCGATGAAGCAGGAAACTTTACATCATTGCACCACATCAGGCATTTTTACAAAACTGTTATAACTGGTGCTTTAAAAAAAAAGTTTATGACAATAATTATTAATAATTATTGGTCAATATCTTCTTCAATGTGTCTGTTCTGGTTATTTTTATCCTCAGTTCAAGAAAGAGAGTATTCTACTTTAAAAATCTGTGAGAATTACTTTTAGGCTACTTTGAGGCTTATAAAAAAGATTTTTATTTGCTAAAATTGAACAAAATAAAAGCATAAACTTAAAAGACGTAATACCTGCCGTGATAAAAGATCAGCAATGTTTCTGCAACTGAAGCAGTGAGAATTCTGCAACTACTGAAAGGAAAATTTAGATTTAGTTGTAGATTTTTGGGGAACAGAGGTTTAAGTCCAGATTTGTTTTGGTGTAATATGAAACAGGTTTAATTTTAAAATCCTTAAACCTGGTTGAAAACGAAACTTTGATCCTAAACCTGTGAGAGGAAACAAAGCTCATCTCGAATCAGAAGAATTGTTTCAGGTGAGGCATCAGTTCAGTTCATCGTGACTTCCCATCAGACTCATGGACTCGGGTGTTGCTCCATTTTTCTCCCCAGTGGCTGAAATAAATGAAAATATCACTAAAACAGTCTGTCTGCTGCTGTAGGTGTGTTTCTCATTTATATGTAACAGATAAAGCATCATAAACCTGCTCTGTGCTGACTCAGAAATACTTACAGGAAACATCAGAGTCACTGCCATTGGTAGATCCATCTGTGAGAAAAATAAATCTCATTATTGTTTCTAAAACAGCATCACACACAAATCTAGAGTTTCACCACCCTCCTTAAAAAATGGCTGCAATCTTGAATTCTTTGAGCACCCATCATAATTTTTAAAAGAGCAGCTCTGACAGATTATTTGTGCCAAATTTTTTCATGCTTGTGTCACAAGTTGAACTATGAAATGACAAACCCTCCACTGAAATTGAAGCCACCTTGAAAAATGGATGCTACTTTCAATTTTTGAGTCTCTATCATCATTTTTCAAAACCTTTTCCCTCAGAAACTTTGATCTCCTTTATCGTTCTGATATAACACTCACCTCCCATGAGAGGTTGACACTCAGCGCTTGAGTTGCTGGTGTTATCGCCTACAGACACAAAAAAACACACACATAGAAGAAAAATTAAATCAAATGAAAGCACCTACGCCATTGTCATTCAAATTTAAATTATTTCACATAACTTAGAGCTGTCGGAAAAGTCATACTGAAATACAGAAAAGTCCTCCTCACTGTTTTCTTATTTTCAAAAGACGACAAAAGATTTAGGAAAAGTCACCTACCACGCTTGACTTTTTAATGTAGGACAAACAGCAGGTGTAGGTGTAGTTCTCATTTATATGTAACAGATAAAGCATCATAAACCTGCTCTGTGCTGACTCAGAAATACTTACTGGAAACACCAGAGTCACTGCCATTGGTAGATCCATCTGTGAAAAACACAAAATCTCATTATCGTTTCTGAAACAGCATCACACACAAATCTAGAGTTTCACCACCCTCCTTAAAAATGGCTGCAATCTTGAATTCTTTGAGCACCCATCATAATTTTTAAAAGAGCAGCTCTGACAGATTATATGTGCCAAATTTTTTTATGCTTGTATTGGTTGGTTGTATTGGCTTGTATTGAAATAACATGATTGATAGAAAAATGGCCACCATCCTGAATTGTTGTGTGTTGAGCATCATTTCTAAAAACTGTGGCTCTCAGAGAGATTTTTCAGCCAAATTTCATGCTTTTATCCTCATTTGAACTATGAAATAAATACAGGATAGAAATGGTCACCATCTGGAATTTTTCAGTGCTAAATTTCAATTCTTCAAAAGAAAACAAACAATGGAACTTTAGTCTTGTTATAAAACTTTAGTCTACTCTCTAAACTTTACTGCGTCAACTGGAAACATTGTGACTTTGATCTTGTTTATTTTTTTTATTAAGATAAATACTCACCTTTCTTAGGAGCGATACTCTCAGTGCAGGATTTACTGGAGTTATTGTCGACAGAAGCTAAAACAGAAAGAGGAAACAATGAGACCAACAACTGAAAGATGAACAAGTAGAACAACAAATATTTGGTGTGTTTTAACGTATGAATACATTTACAACATTATATCTTTTCAGAATATTTCCCATGTAATACAGCTGTTCAATAAATCTGAAAACTTACCAGGGGTCATGTTGATCTTAACAGGTGGTGCAGCAGGGGCTGGATTGATTCCTGGAGGAGCTGAAAAAACAGAATTAACAGACCACTATTGATCATGGATAGAAACAACATGATGTTTTGAATCTGCTCTGAGCTTTTCTTTGTTTCTGTCTTTGTTTCAGGTTTATTCTGTTGAAGGATGAGAATCAGGAAACCTCAGATTAATGTACAGTATAAGAAATAAACTTTCAGGTCAGGTTAAAGATTAACTCGTTGGTGCTTTGAGCTCTGAACAGATCCTTGAGTCCATCATAGAATAATAATAATAATAATAACTGACCTTTAGAGCTTTAATCCAGCTGCATTACTCCAGAGAGTTTGACTTTAGGACTTTATCACTGATATAAAACTGATCTTTATCTGTTTTTATTACATAGAGATGATTTAACCTGGTGAAATAATCTCTACCAGGTCTGGGTTTTATCTTTACACCTCTTTCTCTAAAAGTTCTCTGAGGAAAATTCTTCAACAAAACACACAATAATACTGAAATACAGAAAAGTCCTCCTCACTGTTTTCTTATTTTCAAAAGACGTCAAAACATTTAGGAAAAGTCACCTACCACGCTTGACTTTTTAATGTAGGACAAACAGCAGGTGTAGGTGTAGTTCTCATTTATATGTAACAGATAAAGCATCATGCTTGTGTCACAAGTTGAACTATGAAATGACAAACCCTCCACTGAAATTGAAGCCACCTTGAAAAATGGACGCCATCTTCAACTTTTGAGTCTCTATCATCATTTTTCAAAACTTTTTCCCTCAGAAACTTTGATCTCCTTTATCGTTCTGATATAACACTCATCTCCCGATGAGAGGTTGACACTCAGCACTTGAAGAAAAATTAAATCAAATGAAAGCACCTACACCATTGTTATTCCAATTGAAAAAATTTCATGAAACATACGGCTGTTGGAAGAGTTAGGAGGCCCAACAGCCGGCATGGGGATCCCAGTGGTTGGTGCAGGTTGTGGTCCGAATGGCTGTGCACTCTTTTCATCTTTTCCACATGGGCAAGCTGGAAAGACAGAATTAACAAACCGCTATAATGTATAAGAAATATACGTTCAGTTCAGGTTAAAGATTAACACGTTGGTGCTTTGACCTGTGAACAGATCCTTGAGTCCATCATAGAATAATAATAAAAACTGACCTTTAGAGCTTTAATCCAGCTGCATTACAGCAGAGAGTTTGACTTTAGGACTTTATCACTGCTATAAAACTGATCTTTATCTGTTTTTATTACATAGAGATGATTTAACCTGGTGAAATGTTCTCTACCAGGTCTGGGTTTTATCTTTACACCTCTTTCTTTAAAAGTTCTCTAAGGAAAATTCTTCAACAAAACACACAATAATACTGAAATACAGAAAAGTCCTCACTGTTTTATTATTTTCAAAAGACGACAATATTCAAGGACAAAGTCACTCACCGATCTTTCCTGTTTTCCACAGCACTAACAAGACAACACCAACCAGGACCACAATCCCTGCCACTGCTCCACCAATGATGAGTCCCATGTTTCCAGAGTCGTCTTCACAAGGAGGAAGCACCATATCTGAAACAGAAAAACACAAACTGTAATTTCACATCAGCTACATTTGTAGTTTTAAGGCTGAGCAATTCATCACAAATTCACTTAAATCAGAATGTGTCCTGCTGTAATATTCTAATGTCGGACAGTTTAATTTCTCGTTAAATGTGTCAAAATATCAGCTACAGTTTTTACAGCAGATGTTTTCTGTTCTACACCAGAGTTACTCAACCAAAGAGACAGAAGAAACTACACAAGTGGAGAAAAGAGGCAAAAACAGCAAAGAGGAGAAATAAAACTAAGTTTGAGGAGGAAAAAATGGTCAAAAAGCAGCAAAAACGGGTGAAAATTGGGGGAAAACTTTGAATCTGTTCAGAAAGTAGTAAAACCTCCTTTTTTGATCTTATTCAACATTCTTATTTTCTGACTGAATTTAGTATTTTTATTCTCTGAGACAATTATCAACATGAAATAATTCACTTTACTTCAGAATAAGTCTCTATAATATTATGTTCACCTTTAAATTGTCATTTTCTTTTTTATTTGTGGATATTTTCTCGTACAAGAATTCCACTTGTTAATTATACAACAGGAAAAATGGTCACAAAAGACTTTTTTTTGGAGATCTTGACATGATATTTGTGCTCGAAAAATTCCGGCCTGTTGTTGAGAATAGTTGGGGGGCTGCAGTTTTTAGTCAACAGGGGGCGCTATTGAGTGAGGTACCATCGTAAAAGCACTAAAATCATAAACATTTCATTATTGGTGACTTCACATGCATGTTTGGGTCAAAGGTGGACGTGAGGATGAACGAAACGAAAATGAGGAACCTTAAGATATTAACACAGTAAATTGCACGATTGGGAAAAATAATTGCAATAAGTTCATTTTGCAAATCATTCCCAGGAATCTAGACCCCCCCTCCCTGGATAAGCATTACTGTTGTTTGGTATTTATAATTTGACACCTGAGTGGAAGGAATTATTTGCACTAATGAAAGAGTTGCACACACATCCTTCTGTTTCTTACCCCAGGTCCTCTTCTCATGTATGTTGGAGGCTTTGTGGATGACGTCACAGGTGTAGGTCACCAAGTCTTCACGCAGGATCTGGATCCTGTCTCTCCTCTGGTAGGTGTCATCATGGTTTGGTACAGAACCTGAAGACTCCAAACCATCATCTTCTCTCATAACACGGCCATTCCTTCTGATCACCATTTCAATTTCTTTGGGGAGGAAACCTGTGGCCAAGCACGTCAGCTCCACGTTTCTCTTAATTCTGCAGTTTTTGGCAAACACGTGAACCACCGGTGGCTCTGCAAAGAAAGAAACAGTGAAGTGGAGAAATGATCCGTACAGTGATATGCAAAAACCAGCAGTAAATTAAAGCAGTTGAGGTCTGACGTACTGGCTCTTTGAAGCTGCACTTGTCCATATTCCACAAACTTCCTCAGCCACTCCATGCACTCCTTCTCCAGGTAACCTTTGGTGTATTCTTTCAGGACCTGAACGTCGTCCCACTTCCTCTTGGTTGGTTCTGCCGCCACGACAGGTGCCACCCAGACTCCGTTAGTGTCGTCGAAGGACAGAAAGTCCTTTCCATCGTAGCTGTACATGTCCATGCCGCTGGAGAACGTTAAGCTGCCATCTGGCTGCACGTCACCCACACAGCCGTGCATCCACTGCAGAGTGTGGACGTCTGGAACCAGAGGTGAGATTTTACTGAAAACACTGACTTCAGCTGGGTTTTAAACTTTAAACATCAACATACGGCTGCACGATATGGCCTCAAATCAATACCTCGATATTTTTTTGCTATATCTCGATACACGATTTGCATGTTTTCAATTCTAGTAAAAGGTTTCATTCAGATTTATTTATCTGGTTGAATGTATCACATGACTGTCTCAATAGATTTCTAAAATTACAACAATGAAGATTGAAAAGAATTGAAAATAACATGAACTGAAACTGGGGATGACTTAATCTAACTTTTATTTCCATTAATCATTCACCTGGATATTGTTGTTGGTGCTGAAAGGACTCTGTTAGTGACTTCTGTCTCTGAGCCTAATGTTAGTTTTACAGTGTGCTCTTATTTTGAAGGACACGCAGGTTCATAACAGGAAGTTAGTTGGGCAATAAACCGAGACGCGTGAATGAACGCTCTGTGAAACATCTGTGGGAATCTTTAATGTGCAACACGACAGTTAGAGGATTCTCCTCCTTCCTCTGTTTACTTTACAGCTCAGAGTTTTATTTTTAGAGCGTTATTAGACCTTTGTGTACGTTTGTGGTGACGCTGTAAAACTTTGTTTTCTAAAAACATCTCCGCTCTCATTTTTTTGGTGTTCAGCGGTAAATAACGGCAATTTCACGTCGCGTTTGTTTCTCTTCTTTGTGGTGAAGAGCTGGGAGATAATCAGGTGAGGATCACACAGGTGGAAACAGAAACAGGCATGAGGAGAGTTTTCTGGATGGGCGGGGGAGTGAACTGTTTAGTGTGAGAAGCAGCAGCAGAGGGAGAAAGAAACGCAACTGAAGAAAATTACAGACTGACGCCTCAAAACATTTACCTGGCAATTTATACTCGATGGTCACGATTTAGTCATTTTATACATCCCACAGGCAACAACCTGTGATATATCGAGTATATTCCATATATCCCCCAGCCCTACTAAAACGTTCTTCATGTTTCTTACCTGTGTTGTTCTGCCTCATTCTGTTCATCAGGATCTCGATGTTGACTTTGAACCACTGCTGCTTGCTCTGACGCGACTGTGTCCCTTTCTCCCAATAATCTGCAGACAGTCGCTCTGCCATCCAGTCTTCTTTGGGGACCTTCTTCTTCACCGTGCTGTCGAAGTAATCGATCATCTTGTTGTCCAGCAGACCCATGGCGGTGAACTCGTGGATGCCAGGGAGCTCGATGGGTTTAGAGAAGGCTGTGTAGATGTAGGTGAGGCTGTGTTTCTCTGGGTAAACACAAAAACAGATGTTTGGAAACAGATCTCTGCAGGATCATAAACGACATCAGAACATATCTTAATGATCCACTGACTCATCAGAGGAAAACAAGACTTGACTTTGTAATAACTTTGTTTATGAGCCCTTCACGTCAGACACGTCTCAACTATGTCGTCTGTCCGGTCCTGAGCTGCATGGAGCCAAAGTTCAGAAAGTAATAAACACTGAAGATGAAACAACCTCACACTTGAGTTTGGAGAAGTTTTTACAAACATTATTCTTATTATTCAACGAAAATTCAGCTCTTTAATGTCAAAACCTGAATAAATCTAACAGTTAGTTGACTTAACATTCATGAAAAGAATTTATCAATCTGAAAACTGAATCAACATCAACATTGTTTTCAAAAACAGCTGATATGTATATACATATATATCTAATTAACACATCCAAACATTTTAAAGACAAAAATTCTCCTTTGACTGTGATAAGAAGAAACTATGATTAACTATGAGATCGTATTTGTTATTATTACTTGTACAAGTGACCAAGGGGTACGTTTATACCACATATTTTTTAACTCATGAGTAATTAGCACAAATTTCTATGGTTTATAATTTTCAAATCAACTCTGTATCCATATGTTTTTACTTTGGAATCATTTCTATGGAAGCTCATTTCTGCCTGTTAAAAAATAAAGATGAAAACTTGGCTTAGTTGAGAACCTTTAAGTCAATATCACGCCAAAGTTCTGAAATTAAAAGTCAAAATTTGAAGATACAGTCGAAGTTTTTAGATAAGCTGTCAAAATATGACACGAAAGGTCAAAGATTTTGAGATAAAAAGTCGAAGAATTTGAGATAAAGGTCAAAATTTTGGGATTGAAAAGTCAAAATTTGAATTTGCAGAGTCGAATTTTGAAAAAAAAGTCAAATTTATGAGATAAAGTCAAAATGAGGGGTAGAAGTAGAAATTATAGATTTAAAAAAGTTGACATTCAGACATTATATCTCAATGTTTCGTCTTAATGTAGGCAGTAAAACATTAACGAAGCCATTTTTTTTTCATCTTTAATTTTTTTAATTGACAGAAATCTGCTTCCACAAATTTCACTTTGATAAATTAGCAGAAATATTAACACAAACTTTATTTTCCTGTGCTTTATAAAGTTTTTATATATAACCAGGGGTGAAAGTCGTCTTAAATTCTTGCTGGTACCAAACCTTCATCTATAGAAGCCCATTTCTGCCAGTTTAATACAAAAAAAATGGCTTTATTTCTTTTTAGATTTTTTTTTTTGTGTCCCTATTAGGTCTAAATTTTGAGAAAAATGTCAAACTTATTACTTAAAAGGTCAAAATTTGAGATAAAATATCAGATTCTTGAGATAAAAAGAGGAAATCATTGGGGGAAAAAAAGTCAAAATTTCAATTGAGAAAGTTGAAAATTTGTCATAGGACCTTTTTTTTTTTAGATAAAGTCAGAAATTGAAACAAAAAGCTGAAAATTTGAGATAAAATATCAGAATTGTGAGATGAAAAATTGAATTTAAGAGGGAAAAAACTACATTTTCAGATTAAAAGTCAAAAATTTGAGATTACATATCAAAATTTGAGACAAAAGACAAAATTATAAGTTAGTAAGTCAAATTTTCTAGATAAAATATCAGATTTTTGAGATAAAAAGTTGTAATCATTAGGTCAAAAGTCAAAATTTGAAGATACAAAGTTTTTAGATAAGCTGTCAAAATATGACACGTAAGGTCAAAGATTTTGACATAAAAAGTCGAAGAATTTGAGATAAGTGTCAAAGTTTTGGGATTGAAAAGTCAAAAAAATAGTCAAATTTATGAGATAAAAAAGTCAGAATGAGGGGTAGAAGTAGAAATTATAGATTTAAAAAAGTTGACATTCAGACATTATATCTCAAAGTTTCGTCTTAATGTGGGCAGTAAAACATTTTTTTTCATCTTAAATTTTTTTAATTGACAGAAATCAGCTTCCACAAATTTCACTATGATAAATTAGCAGAAATATTATTAATATTTTTTATATTTCGGGTCATGTTTTGGTCTAAAGGCGGAAGAAGTTTCTCTCTGTCGCCATTTTGTCTTATGATCAGGTCGAAGTTTAACACCGATCTATTACACGTCAATACACTTTTTACAGCTCGTTTAACTTATTGGTTAATTAAGAAAATGTTTCAAAAATCTACTCTGAATAACTTCTAAACTCGTTATGAATGATCAACATTGCCAATAAACGCGAATTCAAACGACGTCACAGCTGCTTGGTTTTTACTTTCGTTTTCACCAAAGCGACAAAAACGTGTTAAAAACTCAAACTCACCGCTGTTCACTGTGAGACCTGTCCCCAAAAGGACCATCAAGGCGAGGAGAGACATTTTCACATCAAACTGGGCTCCCTCCAGCGCTCACAAACTGTTTTTTACCCCGACAGCAGCTCCTGGTGTGTTTACGGTCCCAGCGCTCAGGACAGACTGTTGTTTCCTTCTTCTCCGGTCAAACAGGCGGAGGCTGAGGGGCGTTCAGGAAACCTCGGAATATACAGTGACGACAGCATGACGCCGTCAACGAACCGAGCACTAACAGAAAAACTTTAATCAAAAAACGGTCATGATCTCTTTTTCTTATCATTTATCACCATTCTGTGGAGTAAGATTAAATTAATTTTCAAATTTCTACTTTATTATGTTGATATCAAAGGAAGTGCTTCCCGCGTCTGAAGTTTACGCATTTTAATTTAATCCAACACTTAAAAAAAAAAAAAAAAAAAAAAAAAAAATTATAAAGTTTTTTTTTTCGCCAAAAAGGCAGATTGATAAAAATTTAATCACACAGAACTGTTAAAAAAAGAAATGAAAAATAATAATAATAATTAAAAAAACGTAAAAACGAGGACAGAGGGGGAAATAAGAGGACGTACATGATGTAATCAACACATACCACAGTGAAATAGTAACGATTAAATTAAAAAAAATAAAAAGATACATAAACATGTATGAATATTCACATACGTACAATAAAAATTAAGCTGAGAAATATAACCCAACCCCTCCCAGTCCCATCCCAAGACGAGGAAATAGGTTAATAATCGTTGAGAAAATTTATATATTAATTTTCACATTTCTATTTTATTATGTTGATATCAAAAGTTGTGCGACCCGCGTTTGAAGTTTACCCAATTTAAATTAATCCACCACAGAAAAAGAAAAAAAAATAATAAGTTTTTTTTTATTTTAATTTTTTGTCGCCATAAAGGGTGAAAAAATGTTAGCAGACAGAACTGTTAAAAAAGACGTAATTAAAAAAAAAAAAAAAAGATGTAATCAACACATACCACAGTGAAATAGTAACCATGAAATTAAAAAAAAAAAATAAAAAGATACATAGACATGTATGAATATTCACATACGTACAATAAAAATTAAGCTGAGAAATATGACCCAACCCCTTCCAGTCCCATCCCAAGACAAGGAAATAGGTTAATTTATGAAAATATCGTTAAGAAAATTTATCAGAAACAGCCCAAGAAAGTTCAGCACTGTATATTTGAACGTATTTTTAATAAATGTGTTTTTGCACCAAAGCACCAAGTAAAAGTGCTGCTCCCTTGAATGTGTTAAATTTCCAATTGTGGTGAATTAGAATACTATTCCAAACGTTGACAGGTGTCAGTAAACGCAACACCTTCAGTTACCTAACAGGTCTTATCTGTTTGTGCTGCGTTTATGATCAGTAAAGTGACTCGAATGTCATATCTTCATCTCTATGGCGAACTAAGACTATCAAATATATTCCCCAAGGAGCACAGAATGCGGTACTTTAAATAATTTTCATTAATAAATTGAATAAATCATACATTTTGTTATTTTTATAAAAAGTAAAGAGTAAAACTCACTGTACTGCCCAACCGCGTACAAAATGTACGGCGCGAAAATGAACCAATCAGATCGCTCCGAGCTTGTTGCTGGGCAGATTACAGCCAGACAGGTTTGTCAGACGTTTACTTAATCAGAGAAAATCAGAAAAAAATACTTATTTTGTCTCCTGGTTAAAAAAAATAGAGAAATAACGTTGTCGTTACGTGGTAATATTGAATTACAAGTGTTCATTCAACGTCTGAAACGCCACGTAAGTTAAGTTTAACTTGATCTAATGAACGTTAATACCACTTTTAAAAATCACGTTATTGTATTTTGCAAAGAAACGTCTTTCCCATGGTGAAATTACTTGAAAATAACATAAACACTTTCTAATTAAGTCACTAACTGCCACTTGAATAAGTGTTTAAAATAATACCATTTATCAGAATGATTTTTTAGTTTTCAAAAAATGTCTAATTCAAAGGTGGTTATGCTATATTTCACATAGCAAGTGTGAAACTTAAAAAAAATGAATTAATGAAAGGTTTTTATTGATTTATAAGAAGTCTTTTTGTTGAATTTTAAACACGCTACCATTTTTAAACTTATTTTGGAAAAAGAGTCTTATTGTACGGAAGAGGATTAGGGCCACTAAGAAAAAAAAATCTAAAAAAAAAAAAAAAGTCAGAATTCTGAGTTTAAAGTCAGAATTCTGACTTTTTTGTTTTTTTGGAATTTTTTTTTTTCTCAGTGGTCCTAATCATCTTCCGTATTATTGAAACACCAAACAAGATGTTAAATAAATGAGCCAAAGAAGCAAACAAATCCTAAATTTGTTTTATTTACAGTTTGTTGCCCCCAACCTCTTTATTCATTACTTATGTGTCCAGCAACAAATACACACAAAGTCATATGTCTAAATATATATGTACATAATGTGAACTATGTTTTTTGATTTGACATTAAGTTAACATTTACTTTCGTAGAGATATTTTCACATTTGATACACACATTTTGATGCTTTAATGTTTTTAAAAGTTCATTCAGGCATTCAGAAAAGAAGTTTCTCCCTGCTTTAGAAGATGGAAAGGTGGAGAAAAGTGTTAAACATCAACATTTATTTTTTATTTCCATGCGTCTGCTTCAATGTTTGAAGGATTCCTGGGTTGTGTGTTTGGAATAAGGAAATAGCAAAAATATTGTTTTAGTATGTGATGGATGTATGGTGGATATTTGATGTACCTATGAATATGTTTAAGGGACTGGGTTTAAAGGTTCACCTTCCACATCACTTATCAACATGTTGCTTCACACCAGTGTTTACTGTATTAATTGATTATAGGGTGGTGGTCCCATGGTCTCTTCACAGCCGGGTCTTATTCTGATTAAACCACATGTTGATTTCCAAACAGAGCAAAGGTCTTCTTTGTCACATTGTGTACAAACTCTGTCGTCCTGGATAAAGCTGAGAGATAATGGACTGAACCAAGCACTTGTTTGCTATTTCCATTTCTCTCCCTAAAATTTGGGCTTTATTGTTGGGTATTGAATTAATTTAATGATTAAAAAAAAACAAACTCACCCTGTTTTTACAACACAACCATCTCATGAAAACAGGAAAATTTAAAGTTTGATTTTCCTGTTTTTATGAGAAACTAACTAAAGGTACAATGTCCCTTTAATAATACTTGCTCTGTTATCCTTTTTGACAAACATATGGGAATAGATCTGTGCCACTAGAACCTGAATTTGAAGTATTATATTGGATTTATAAAACTTAATCTGAAAAATTAAACATTTTGGGTTTATTTACTTAAAAATTATATATTATATGCTTGAAAATTCAGCTTTCTAAATTCCTTAAATTAAAAAATATAGAATTTCAATTCAAAAAAATAAAAGTGTTTTCTTTGTTTTCTGCTTCCTCTTCATTGTGTCCTGTCAGTAAAGTTTTGTTCTTGTTCTGTTTTATCTGGATTATTCTGTTTGCTCTGTTGTTGTTCCGTCTTTTCTTTCTTTATTTCAGTCTGTGTGTTTTTTTTAATTTTCCTCTGAGAGCGTTTGTTGTACATTTGTGATGATTTTTCTACAGAGAAGACAAAGTTTCAGGATGTGGATCCAGGTCGTCTCATGTGGTTTAACAGTTTTATCAAAATCTGAATGAACAGGTTTAAAAAAGTCACATTAGTTTGATTCAGTTTACGGTAAAAACTTAAGTGAGATGACGTTGACGAACACGTATGTGTGATTTAACGACCTGTGAAAGAAAACATTTGCACCCGAAGGATAGAAACTGTGTTTTAAACTGTATTTTTTTTTTTAAGAAAAACCAATTTGTTATGTCTTTAACAACAAATTCTAGTTTGAGACAAACATTTAAGCAGATTCATGCCTGTTAGTCCTTACAGTCAGGGTTCACTTTAATATCTTTTCATCATTTATGTGTCTAGTGTACACATGGTCAATTTAAAGATGATCAGGAAAAAACTGTGGGACTAGTTTGTTGAAATACATACCGTATAAATCGTAAGAGATTTTTGTTGTAGGTTTTGGCTAAGCACATAAAAGTTCATGGATGAAAGTGAAAGTAGCTTTGGGAGCTCATACTATCATGAAAACACTGGAATCATACAATTTTTTGGTAGTAATTTCAATAAATTCAGTTTCAGATTAAGCTTTTTTAATTCAATATAATAATTCAAACTCAGTTTGTAGTGGCACAAAACTCAGTCCATACTAATGTGATGTCTGCTAAAAGTTTTGTAAAGTATATGCACAGAGTGAGACTGAAACTAAAACCAAGCTGTGAGACTTCATTGATAAAAATAACACTTAAACCTTGAAGAAAAGGGGAGTTGCTTGTCTGCTCATGCCACCATGTGGTCAAAACAAACAATGACAAACAAAAACTAACATTCTAACATTGTGGTAAATCAGAAATTCCTATTTTCTTCAATGTTAATTTAGTGCTGACATCTCTTAAGTTAATGCATCTTTTAGTCTCAGAAATCAAAAGCATCACTTTCAGGTGTTTTCTACTGTTAACGGCGTGTTTTCCTGTCACATGGGGTTGCTGTGCTGCTTTCAAACACCCTCCATCGTTGCTGGGAAACACATTCACCAACACTGCTGCGTGATGCACCTCCGCCCTGATAAAAGCCTCAAAGCTCTCTGTTTAAACACCTCCCTAACCACCTCCAGCCCCCGTCGCTCTGTTATTTCCTCCCAAAGCGAAAACCAAACCCTCCTTTCTCTCTGCTCACAGCCTGCAGTCCTCCAGCGATGAAGGTCAGCGCCTGGTTCCTCTTCCCGTTGTCCCCCTCCCCTCCGTCCTGGTAGCCGATGCCCTCCAGAGAGTGACCCCCGGGGAAGGGCGACAGCAGCCGGGCCGACGGGTCTCCCCTCTGGCTCCTCAGCACCACCTCCTCCCCCCAGGGCGGCTCCTCCCTCCCCTCTCTGGGCTCCAGCAGGTTCAGCCGGGGGTCTTTGGACCATCGGGCCCAGTCGTCGTCGTCCAGAGCCGCCTGCAGTCTGAGGAGGGTGGAGTCCAGCTGGGGTCCATACTGTCTGGGGAGCAGGGCGCCGGGGGAGTGGGGGTAAGATGTGACGGTGTGGGGGACAGGTAAGAGGAGGGTGAGGGAGAGGAGGGTGAGTCTGGAGGTGCTGAGGTGGAAAGAGGGTCTCATCTGGAAACAAAAGAAGAA
>RPOG01003370.1:0-11296 GCA_008086565.1 Thalassoma bifasciatum
ACCAGAATTTAAACCTGACGACGTTCAGAGATGTTAACCAGACTGATGATGTCACGGCGCCCTCTTCACCTGTGACATCACAGATAGCCAGCCAGCAGGGTTGGCGTAGTCTGAAGCGTTGTTCGATGGCGTGATGATGGCGGTGTGGAGCGTTGCTATGGCAGCCACGCAGTGAGGGAAGCCCCAGTTGGCGAGGAAAAGCCGCGCCGACTCCTCCAGCTCCTGCTCGGACGGCAGCCGCAGATACACGGGGCCGAGGAGCGCCACGATGGCGTGACACATGTCTCTGACACACCTGCACACGGTGGACTTCCCCACGCCGAACAAAGTGCTGATGGTGCGGTACTCCACGTTGGACGCCAGGCGCCACAGAGCCACCGCCACACGCTTCTCCACGGGCAGCGCCAGGCGGAAGCTGGTGTCCTGGCGAGCGAGTCGAGGCCGCAGCTTCTCGCACAGGAAGAAGAACGTCTCCTTACTCATACGGAACTTATCCAGCCAATCAGAGGGCTGGAACTCAGTCATGACCACACGCTCCCACCAATCAGAGCTCGGCGTGGTCGTCCAGGGACGTGTGCGGACGTGGAGGTTGGAGCGGACGCCTCCCGCCAACATCATCTGGAAAAACGAGTCACAAACTTTATCCAAAGCCTACGACTGCTCCATGTGGCAAATAAACACAGAAAAACGTTTCCTTTAACCTGAAAACAAAATAAATGTAGAAAATAAAACATCACAACATTTTTCCCTTTTTATTCCACCTCATCGGTGAATGTTTGAACAAAAAACTTACATATATGAGTCTTTATGTAACATTGAAGTTTTTTATACTGTAACTGATTAAGTTACCAAATGTAAGACTTTTCTAAAAGTAAAAAACAACTTGAAAACACTTTTGGACGATCCAAATTTACTCAAAGTTTATATTTTACATTGTTCAATAATCAGTTTGTCTGATTTCAAGCATATTTCATGCTTAACAAAGTAAGCTGGATTGGAATATTTCTGTATTTTAGACATTTCATCGCACACTGTTTATTTTATTTATTTCTTTTTTTAAATGTATAAAGATCAGAATGTGTAATAAAGATAGAATAAAGTAACTTAGAGCAGCTGGAGCCTCTGACCATGATAATCCCTCCCTGAACCTTAAGTCCTTAGTTACTTTTTTTTTTGCATGTGTTCAGGTAAAATTATCATTATTATTATAATTATTATAATTATTATTTTTTTGTCAATAAAAACAATGTTTCTGACCATGATGATCCTCCTCTGAACTTTAAATCCTGAGTTTATTTTTGCTTGTATTCAGATTAAATTATGATTATTAATGATAAGAATAACAGTGTTCTGACCTAAATTATTATTATTATCGTTATTATTATTATAAATGATAAAAACAGTGTTGACCATGACCATGATGATCCTCCTCTGAACTTTAAATCCTGAGTTAATTTTGCATGCGTTTAGATTAAATTATTATTATTATTATTATTATTATTATTATTATTATAAATGAATAAAACCAATGTTCTGACCATGATGATCCTCCTCTGAACCTTAAGTCCTGAGTTTATTTTTGCATGTGTTTGGATTAAATTATTATTACTATTATTAATGAATAAAAGCAGTGTTCTGACCATGATGATCCTCCTCTGAACTTTAAATCCTGAGTTTGTTTTTGCTTGTTTTCAGATTAAATTATGATTATTAATGATAAGAATAACAGTGTTCGGACCTAAATTATTATTATTATTATTATTATTATAAATTAATAATAAAGTGTTCTGACCATGATGATCCTCCTCTGCCTCTGGAAAAAGTGCTGCCTGTGTCTGATTCTCCTCTGAACCTCCATCCTCCTCTGAAAAGCTGCAGACGTCACATCTCTTCTTCTCTTCATCAGCAGGAAGGTCATGAGGAAGAGCAGGGGCCTCAGGGGGCCCTCAACCTCCTCAGCCCCCTCAACCCCCTCAACCCCATCAGCACCTTCTCCACCTCCTCCACCTCCTCCAGCTCCTCCAGCTCCTCCAGCTCCTCCAGCTCCTCCAGCTCCTGCACCTTCAGCAGCTTCACCTCCTTCAGTCTCCATGGAGACACGTTCAGGTCTCAGACTGAGGAGAAAACATCAGGAAAACAACAGAAAGAACAGAAGCTGCTGCTCATGTGCTGCTGGAGTCAGAATCACTTCCTGTCTCTTACTTTTATCACTGAGAGCAGGGAGGTGCTGCCCCCTGGTGTTCAGCTCCAGAAAGAACAAGTTACACCAAGACCTGAGTGTAAAGAGAAATTTGTATCTTCATGATGCAATCACAAATCATGAATTTGAAAACAATTTTTTCCCCACTTAATTCATGTGAGGACTGACTCCTCAAAAAACCACACACCTGTTGATTTGTTCTGATTTTATATCTAATATAAAGTGTATCTGTTTGTTTATTTATTTTTTACATAGGCCGATAACTGTGAAAAATAATAATAATAATAATTTTATTTATAGAGCGCTTTCAGTCAAAGTGCTGTACAGGTAGTAAAAACGATCAATATCAATCAAACAAACAATAAACAATAAAAACAAGTCAAGACATATAGTTTAGTTTAGTTTAGTTTATTCACACACATCAACCTTGGCGAGCGCTGATACACATACATGCATACACATACATATACACATACATATACATATACACATACATATACACATACATATACATATACACATACATATACACATACATATACATATACACATACATATACATATACATATGTACAATAGATTTCTCAGTGGATGTGTGGAAAGGGTGACCCCAAAGAAGCTATTTAAAGCTTTTAACAGGGGCCCGTTTTCCCACAAATAAAGCAGGAGCACACAAGTAAAATAACAACACAAATACAGACGGAAAGAAAAGAAAACAAAAAGAGAAAGAAAATGAAAAAAGAAACGAAAAAGTAGCAGACGACCCTGATATTGTTTGTGGATGCTGTGATATAACCAGTAAATCAGAGATACTTAGACAATAGTAACTGTTTTAGTTTTTTCTTGAAGACAGAGATGCAATGTGACGTTTTTAACTCATTATCAAGCTCATTCCAGATCTGACGCCCTCTGCAGACAAAACTAAGGCTGGAGCGTTTCAGTCTACGCTTATACACGCTATAACACAAAGTAAACAAGTGGGTCTTGAGCTTTGCCTCAAAAACATCCACAGAGCACGCCTGCCTAACGTCCAGGGGAAGACTGTTCCAGAGAGTTGGCGCACGGAAAGAAAACGTTCGCTCGCCAACAGTCTTTTTCCTGACCTTAGGCGCCGTCAGCAGGTCAGACCCCTGAGAGCAGAGGGCACCAGTAGGTACATACGGTCTAACCAAGTCAGTTAGATAAGCAGTTGCTTGTCCATTTAAAATTTTATAAGTCAATAAAAGCACTTTAAAATCACTCGAACCTGACCAGTGAAGAGAGGCCAACACCGGGGTCATGTGTTCGTATTAACCCGAGCTGCAGCATCTGCACCATCTGCAGGACTCTGACACTTTTCTTGGGTAATCCCGACAAAAGAGCGTTACAATAATCCAAACGAGATGTTACAAAGGCCTGAATGAGGACTTCTCCATCTTTGTCACTCAGGATTGGCCTGATCTTACTAATCCTTCTAAGATGAAAAAATAATATTCTTGTCACCTCCTTGATGTGTTTGTCGAAAGCAAGTGACTGATCAAATATGACACCAAGGTTTTTATCTTGTTTCCGCCAAGAACAACACAGTCATCAAGAGACAACGAAACATCATTGAATGTATTTTGCAATTTCTGGGGTCCAAAAATAATCATTTCAGTCTTTGCAGGGTTAAGGAAAAGGAAATTTTGAGAGAACCACTTCCTGACAGCTGAAAGACAACACTCAGTTTTTGACATATTACTCCCATTTTCACGTTAAAGGCGTATAACTGCAAATCATCTGCATAACAGTGAGAGTCAATTTCAAAGGAGTATAATGATTCACCAGGTGGTACAAGATACAATGAAAAAAGCAGAACCCTGAGGAACCCCTAAAAAAGAAAAGTCTCTGAAACTGATCAATAAGAAAGTCAGTAACCTCTGAAGAAGGTTTAAACTATAAGAGTTAACGTCTGAAAACAGAGTTAAACTGTTTTAAATGATTAAAATGAAGCGTCACATGATGAAAAACCATTTTCATTCATAACATGATCAGACTTGTTTCATTCACTGTTTATTGCATTTGCAGGAAATGAAGGAGAAATAAAGTCTCAGTGGTGGTTTGTTTGTTTGTTTGTTTTTATTTAAGAGCGAACAGACGACAAACATCACAAAATAACCTGGACTTTAAGGAGAGAAAGACGTGTTGGTCTACGACAGAGGATTAGAGCCACGATAAAAATATAAAATAGTCACAAATTTACAAATTTGTCTTGTAAATTGACCAAAAAGAAGTAATTAATTTACAAGAATAAAAGTCATAAATTTAAAAGATTTAGTCATAAATATATTATTACAAAGTCAGTGATTGACAAGAATGAAAATAAAGAATTTACAAGAACAATGTCATTAATTAACAATTAAAAAGTCATAAATTAACAGGAATAAAGTTGTAGATCCATAAGAAAAAAAGTCACAAATCAAAATTAACAATAAGACAAATTGATTCACAAGAATAAAGTCAGAGAAAGTAAAATAAAAGTCATAAGTTTCTGAGAACAACTTACAAAATTTACAAAAACAAATACGAAGATAAAATAAAAGATTTGTTATAATCAAGTCAGAAAAAAACAAAATATAGTCATAAATAAAAATTAAAAAAATCCTGAATTTACAAGAACAACTTCATGAATTTATGAGAATTAAGATGTAATTATTCCTGCTAATTTATGACTATTCTTGCAAATAAATGAATTTATTTTTTCTTATTTTTGGCCCTTATCCCCTGTGGTAGTTGTCAGACATCAGGGAGTTTGAACATTTTTATTTATTTTTATTTACAGACTTTTTTTCATGAGAAATGAGAAAACTAAGACACGACTTTGACTCGAGTGATGAAAAGTTCAGCGGCGGCGTTTTCAAACTCTTTAGCGTCCATGTCGCCCCCGGGGCCCCGTGTGTGGGCCCCCGCCACCGCCTGAGCCAGTTTACACGGGGACATTTTGGCGCTGGCCTCCAGGTAACTGATGGCCCTGACGCTCGCCTCCAGACAGGAAGTGGTTTTAGCGTTGGCGTTGGGGGAGGAGTCAGAGCCCTGGGAGGTTTCCAGAGCCTCCTTTAAGGTCCCCAGCACGGCGAGGCACAGGGCGCGGGAGGCGGGGCCGTCGGCGGGGCAGCACACCTCTGCGTACAGCCTCTGAGCCTGACGGATGAAGTCCGAGAAGACGGCGCACGTCAGCACGCCGTGACGGAAGATGTCGTAGGGGACGGCTTCGTGGTCCTGGCAGTGGAGGCGGCGCAGGAGGGGGGCGGAGGTGGAGGCCGGGACCCCCCCCTCGCTGCACAGGCACTGCAGAGTCTGCGTGTACAGGCCCCCCCTCACTCCTCCTCCTTCTCCTCCTCCTCCTGGGGGGCTCTCAGGGGCGGAGCCGTCGGGGCCCTCAGGGGCCTCGCTGCACCGGCTGGGGGGGCGGGTCAGGTTCAGGAGGTCGTACGCAACACGCACGTTGTTGCTGAACGCAGATCTGACGGCGAGGAGACAGAAAAACACGGAGAAGACAGAAAAACATCAACAACGACGACGACGGGGATTCTGAGATTATACAATTGTTTACACGTTTGATTTAACAGTGTTTAACACAACTGTCATATTTTGTCAGAAAAGTTGCAATAAACAAAGTTCATCAAAAAAACAAAAACATGTTTATTTCTTTTTCTAAGACACGTCCTCCTTTTTGGTGGTAAAATTCTGTTCTGGGTTTTTGTATTAGAAACAGATTTACTTGTATATATTTATATATATAGTTTTATATTTTGTACCTCTGTGAGTGATGTCAAATATATTTTTGGTTTTATAATCTTAATTTCAGAGTTTTATAACACTGTAGCCCCTTTACCTCTGTGAGTGATGTTAAATATTATTTTTTGGTTTTATAATCTTAAATTCAGAGTTTAATGGTAGTTTTTTGTCAATATATTATTTCATATGTTCTACCTCTGTGAGTGATGTCAAATATAAATACTACTGGTAAATACTACTGAAAGGCTCATGCTCTTTCATTTATTTTCATTGAATTGTATTTATGTTTATTGTCTATTTTATTCTAATTACCTATAGTTTCATTTGTAAATCTTTCTATGTTTCTCTTGTATCCTGCTGCTGCTGTAAAGCTGAAATTTCCCCCTGTGGGACTAATAAAGGTTTATCTTATCTTATCTTATCTTATATTTTTGGTTTTATAATCTTAATTTTAGAGTTTTATGGTAGTTTTTTGTAAATATATAGTTTTATGGTTCCCTAACCTCTGTGAGTGATGTTAAATATATTTCTGGTTTTATAATCTTAATTTCAGAGTTTAATGGTAGTTTTTTGTAAATATATAGTTTTATATTTTGTACCTCTGTGAGTGATGTTAAATATATTTCTGGTTTTATAATCTTAATTTTAGAGTTTTATGGTAGTTTTTTGTAAATATATAGTTTTATATTTTGTACCTCTGTGAGTGATGTCAAATATATTTTTGGTTTTAAATCTTAATTTCAGACTTTAATGGTAGTTTTTTGTAAATATATAGTTTTGTACCTCTGTGAAAGATGTCAAATATATTTCTGGTTTTATAATCTTAATTTCAGAGTTGTAAGGTAGTTTTTTTGTAAATATATTGTTTCATATGTTCTACCTCTGTGAGTGATGTTGAATATATTTCTGGTTTTATAATCTAAATTTTAGAGTTTTATGGTAGTTTTTTGTAAATATATAGTTTTATGGTTCCCTAACCTCTGTGAGTGATGTTAAATATATTTTTGGTTTTATAATCTTTATTTCAGAGTTTTATGGTAGTTTTTTGTAAATATATAGTTTTATGGTACCCTAACCTCTGTGAGTGATGTTAAATATATTTCTGGTTTTATAATCTTAATTTCAGAGTTTTATGGTAGTTTTTTGTAAATATATATTTGTATGGTTCCCTAACCTCTGTGAGTGATGTTAAATATATTTCTGGTTTTATAATCTTAATTTTAGAGTTTTATGGTAGTTTTTTGTAAATATATTGTTTCATATGTTCTACCTCTGTGAGTGATGTTAAATATATTTTTTGGTTTTATAATCTTAATTTTGGAGTTTTATGGTAGTTTTTTTGTAAATATAAAGTTATATGGTGCCCTAACCTCTGTGAGTGATGTTAAATATATTTCTGGTTTTATAATCTTTATTTCAGAGTTTTATGGTAGTTTTTTGTAAATATATAGTTTTATGGTTCCCTAACCTCTGTGAGTGATGTTAAATATATTTCTGGTTTTATAATCTTAATTTCAGAGTTTTATGGTAGTTTTTTGTAAATATATAGTTTTATGGTTCCCTAACCTCTGTGAGTGATGCGCCAGCCGCAGGTGCCACAGAGCCCGGTTCAGGTGCTGCTGTTCCCGGGCTCCGGCGCTCACCGGCCCGTTGCCCATCGTGTCCCCGTCTCCGGGAGCAGCGGTGCCGGGCTCGGAGGCGGAGGAGGAGGCCAGGTTACAGAAGTGGTCCGCCAGGAAGCCGATGGGGTCGTCGGACCGAGCCTCCACCATCTTGAGGATGGCCCCCCGGAGCAGCTCCCCCACCCCGGCCTGCGACAGGAACTCCGTGTCCGGCCTGGAGCCTCTGCTCTCGGGCTGCGGCCCCGGAGCAGCAGCGGGAGCAGCGGGAGCTGCAGCTCCGGACCTGCGCTTCTCCTTCTCCGCCATCACCGTCACTGACGCACGGAGCCACGGTCACAGCGGCGGAAGTGACGAATGACCGGCTGGATGACAGAGGATCCCGATTTATTACCATCATGGGTTTAAACCATAGACTGTATAATAATATAATAGAATATTATATTATAATATATAATAATAAATATAATCTGTATACAGTCAATGGTTTACACACATTCAGAAATATCAGAAAATGATGTCACACCAACATATTAAAAAGAGCTCAGAAATCATACTTTTTTTTTCCAATTCTTTTTTCATTTATTTTGGAAAAATCAACAATAAACACATATACACAACACAACATTCATCCATAACATAACACAGTGCCCTTTCACAGAAAAAATGACAAAGACAAGGACAAAGCAACCTATTACACTATGACTCATATCCCACTATTTTTGATATATGACATAAAAGGTCCCCAGACATTCTCAAAAACTTTTGTTTGCCCTTCAACAGATATGTAATCCTTTCCAGTGGGAGGGTGGACAACATCTGTTGTCTCCACTGACTTATCACAGGTCCATGAATCTTCTTCCAGCATAAGGAAAAACATCTCTTTGCATTTAACAAGCTTATATCTATAAACATTCTTTCAGCTTTTGTGTACGTAGGTTTCTCTGGGTATAAACCAAATATGAACAGTCTTCGGTCTAATGTAAACTTCTTAGACATTATTTTTTCAATTTCCCCTCTTATTTCTTCCCAGAACAATACAATTTTTCTACAATACAACAAACAATGAACCAGTGTTCCTCTATGTTCAGCACATTTTGGAAATACATCAGGAAAATTTCTATCATATCTACTGAGATCAACTGGTGTCACATAGATTCTCATCAACCATTTGAACTGGATCAATCTGAGACGTATGTTAATAGATCTGGTATGAGCCGAATTACATGCATCACTCCAATCCTCCTCTGTTAACACTAATGCCAGATCTTCATTCCAAGCTTTAAGTCTACCATATGAATCTTGAAATCATACATTTTATTAGATTTCATAGAAGGTGTAATAGTTTTTGTTCATGGCTTAATCTGGACTTTTAACCTGGACATATCTTTTTTTATTTTATCATGGATTTTCGAAATCACAGTTTTGTTTGCAGGATTTGTTTTTGTTCTCAAATTTTTGTTTTCATTTCTTAATAAAGACACAAATTTATCTCCTCGTTTTTATACTGGTTGAAAGAACCAACAAGAAAAGTAAGTTTTTGTTTTTGTGGCTCATATTAAGTCAAAATTTTGAGATAGAACGTCACAATTCTGTGATAAATAGAAATTTTGAAATAGCTAAATAACAAGTTGAGGTAATAACATATAACATCAACAATAACAATAACATAAATAAATAAATCAATAACATAACATAACATAAATCACAATAGCAATTACATCAATAACATCAATATATTTATCAATGAACACTGCAATTTTTGCACAGTTTATTATTTTATTCTGTCTATTTGTTAAAAAGGCTAGTTGATTGTGTTCTTCTTTTATTCTCTTTTTTATTGTTTATTTGTATATATTTATTATTCTCATTTCTATGATTGGGCTTGCAGGGTAACCTAATTTCGTCCCACCCATGTTTTACATGGGTTGAATGACAAATAAAACTCCTTGAATCCCTGAATCCTTGAATAATGATGAAACATGTCAAAATTGTGAGACCAAAAGTTAAAAAAAATTCTACATAAAAAGTCAGATTTTTGAATTTTTATCTGATAATTCAGACTTAATTTGGACAGAAAAATATCTCATCAAATCCACTTTTTCACATATTTGCTTTTTCAACAGGTGAAAATGGACTTTGGCATGGCTGGAAAATTATTTGCAAATTAGATTCAAACTGAATCTGAATCTACATGATAAAGTCAAAAAGTTCTCTCCATATTGAGATGAAATCGTGAGATAAAAAGTAAAAATAATGTGATGAATTGTGAAATAATTCGACTTTAAGCTCAAAATTTTGATTTTTCTTGTTATTTTGACTTTATTTATCCAAAACAATCATCTGCTATCTTAAAATTTTGCCATTTTTTCCTCACAATGTTGACTTAATATTACTAAAAAATAAATTATGTTGTTCCCTGAAGTACATGGGTTTTCCATACAGACCTTGATATCAGTGTACACAATAAAAAGTGCTGATGCAACATTAACATTTAACTGGGAATTACCACCTATACTGTCGTTACGTAGAAAATAAATAGTAATAATAAAAATAATAATAATAAAGAGTAAAAACATGTAAGAAGACATCAAAATGAGTGGAAATGTTTGGATTTTAATGATTATTGATGCTGTTTAATCACTGTCAGCTTGTCAAGTCTGCTCATCTGAAAACAGAGGCGGGGGGGGATTCAGCTTCTATCATAAACCATTTAAATAACTACTGATGATATATTTGTACTTTTAAACAACAAATAAAGTTACTAATATATCTAATGTTTTTACAGAATTTGTAAAACTTAAAAAGAATAATGAAAATATCCCTATCAAAGCCCCCGGTGTGGTCGCTCCCCCCCTCCGGGCTGAAATGGTCTCGCCCGTGTCTCCAGCATCAGACGCACATGTTGGGTGTGTTGATCTGAGGATTGCAGCGAAATTACAGCATTTCACACACTTCTGTGGGCTGTCAGGTGTGTGTGTGCTCTTTGAACATTATATATTATGAGATAAGACTCAGAGTCAGTGAGAGGAAGCAGAAAAACCAGAATTAAAGAGAGAAAGAAGAGACTGTCAGGCTAAATCAGCGCGACTGCACCGACACTGAAGGTACGTTCACCGACACACGAACTGCAGGACATGTGCATCTGACCACATGAGAGCCTGCTGCTTTTCTACAAGCTCTTTCTATTCTGAAAATGTCTGAAAAGTTTGCACAAGTCTAGGTTATTGGTTAGCAACGCACTGTTAGCTCACCAACCTGTCAGTCAACATGTGAGAGGTTTTTACGCACAACTCCAGTTAAACTGAGGCTCAAATAAAAAAGACATTAATTCAACTTCAGCTCAAGAAATCCACTGGAATAATGTATGACAGTATTCTGAGGGTATTTGCTTTAAAAAAACAGCTATTGTGTGAGAAATGAGCAAACGCTGAGCTCACCACCTGGTGCTGAAAAATGCCACGTAGCCCCCCGGGTTTGGGAGCACGGAGCCGGGACGTGAGTGCGGAGTCACTGCGGGGGGAACCAGGAGCTGCAGACTGAAGCTGAGCATGAAGGAGAAAACTCAGGATAAAGTCAGAAAATAATGTCTACAGCATTTTCTAATCATTCATCCGTATTTTTCACTCTAATTCAAATTTATTTTGCACCTGAAAAACTGAAATATTATGTCAGCATAACCAGGGGCGGATCTAGAAAAATATGTATGGGCTGGTGGGGG
>RPOG01003370.1:26089-37825 GCA_008086565.1 Thalassoma bifasciatum
AAAAACTTTTGTCCCGTAATTTTCACCTTGTCAAATGTCAGGGTGGTGCAACCGTAACATTAGACTTTTATTTTAAAGTGAAGAGAATAAAACAGGAAACAGGAAACTGCATCAGCCAGAGGAGCCCAAATGACATTTGTGACCAAGTGGAAAAGTTTGTAGATTTCTCTGAAATACTGATAAAAAAGGTTTTTTCACTTCATTGGTGACTGGAACAATTTCCATGTCAGGTGGAACAACCAATGTAATAATGTGAAATGTTATTTTAACATCAAATTATTTATCTTATTCACAAATAAAAGAAATGAAACACACAAAATGAAAATGTATGAGTCACTACAGACACTTGAGAGATACTTGCCAATAATTTCACACAGAAAAAATAACAGGAACATATAAATATATTTTCATATATTTGGTTGCACCACCTGACATTTTTGGGTGCTCGAATTAAAAATACTAAAAAATAATGAACCTAAAAACTTTGAAATGTTGGTCAACTACTGAAATCTGTTAGAAAACATAATTCTTCTCTCAGAAATATGCAAAGAACTTTTTAAAAATAAGTTTTTAGACCCTCTTTTTGTCATTGACCCACGTACTGGTAGTAAAGTATGAGAATTCAAAAACAGCCTCTGCCTCTAAATCAGTCTGATAAAAGCGTTTAAAGTGTTAAATGTGTGTTTCTCCCTGAGTCTGACCCTCAGACTCTCAGACTCTGTAACAGCAGCTGTTCAGCTCCAGCTCAGTCGTCTCTGTCTCATCAAGAATCCATTAATTGAAAGTTTCCCTCCTTTAACGTCGTCTCCACCTGTTCACACCGAGCCGTGAAGTATCCGGTGACCACGCTCTGTTTTTGATGCTGGAAAGTTTGGAGCTTGACCCTCGACCCGGAAAGTTTCACTTAGAGCAGCAGAGGAGACGAGGTTTTCTTGGGGGGTTTAAAGACCTCCATGCTGGGGGGGGGTCAGAGCTGAGTCCAGGACTGGAGACGTGTTAGAAAGAGGTTTCAGATTTTTATAAAGATAACAACATTTTGTGAGAACAGGTGGGTGATAGTGCTCATGGGAAATGGAGTCTTTATCCTGGAAAAAGAAGCGTCTTCTAAAACACACCAATATCTTCGCCTCGATTATTGTCTGATATTGATCAGATATCAGCAGGAAAAGTTTGACCCTCAGCTCTTTTTAAAGGTTTTTAAGGCTTAACTAAGTCTTGGAGGAATCTTAAACGTTTAAAGTATTAAACTTCTTTAGTTCTGTGCATGACAAGTTTTTCATTTAGCTGCAACATGTTTTTCAGAGTTATCAGGTTATCATTCCCCCTCATTGCTTTATTATATCACGACTTAATTCCTTGTATTTTTATGACTTTTTCCTCCTGAGTTTACACATTTTTTTCTCGTAAGTTTATAAGATTGATCTCAAAAGTTTCTGACTTTGTTCTTGTAAGTTTATGACTTTCTTCTCTTAACGTTATCACTGTTTTCTTATTGTACAACTTTATTCTCTTAAGTTTATGACATTTATCTCATAAGTTATGACGATGTCCTCGTAACTAAATGACTTTTTTTTGGAAGTTTATGACTTTATCCCTGTAAGTTTCTGAATTTTTTCTTGTAAGTTTATGACTTTATTCTCATAAGTTTCTAGGATTGTTCGCCTAAGTTTACGACTTTGTTCTTGTAAGATGACATTAGTCCTGTAGGTTTACAACTTTCTTTTTGTACGCTTTATTCTCATAAGTTTACAATGTTTTTCTCATAAGTTTCTGACTTTTTTTGTCTTGAAAGTTTATGACTGTTTTTCTTGAAAGTTTGTGACTTTTTTTCTTGAAAGTTTATGACTGTTTTTCTTGAAAGTTTGCGACTTTTTTCTTGAAAGTTTGTGACTTTTTTTCTTGAAAGTTTATGACTGTTTTTCTTGAAAGTTTGCGACTTTTTTCTTGAAAGTTTGTGACTAAAAAAGAACTTTCAAATACTGACAAAAAGAACTTTCAAACTGACTTTTTTTCTTGAAAGTTTACAACTTTTTTCTTGAAAGTTTACGACTTTTTCCTTGAAAGTTTATGAATATTTCCCTGAGAGTATATGACAGTTTTTCTTTAAAGTTCACGACTGTTTTTCTTGAAAATTTACGACTTTTTTCATGAAAGTTTACGACTTTTTTCTTGAAAGTTTGTGACTTTTTTTCTTGAAAGTTTACAACTTTTTTCTTGAAAGTTTACGACTTTTTCCTTGAAAGTTTATGAATATTTCCCTGAGAGTATATGACAGTTTTTCTTTAAAGTTCACGACTGTTTTTCTTGAAAATTTACGACTTTTTTCATGAAAGTTTACGACTTTTTTCTTGAAAGTTTATGAGACAAAAAGAACTTTCAAACACTGAAAAAAAGAACTTTCAAATGTTGAAAAAAGAACTTTCAAATGCTGAAAAAGGAACTTTCAAATACTTATAAAGGGACTCTCATATACTGTCAAAAAGAAATTTCAAGTGCTGACAAAAAGAACTTTTAAATGCTGAAAAAAGTACTTTCAAATGGACTTTTTTCTTGAAAGTTTACGACAGTTTTTCATTAAAATTCGCGATTTTTTTTCTCGAAAGTTTACAACTTTTTTCCTTGAAAGTTTGACTTTTTTCTCGAAAGTTTGACATTAGTCTCATGAGTTTATGATTTTTTTTCTTGTAAGTTTACAGATTTTTTTCTTGTCAGTATGTAACTTTATTCTCATAAGATTATGACAATCTCGAAAATTATGATTTATTCTCATAATTTTTGACTGTTTTCGTGAAAGTTTGACTTTTTTCTTGAAAGTTTACGACTGTTTTTCTTGAAAGTTTACGACTTTTTTTTCCTTGAAAGTTTACGACTTTTTTCTTGAAAGTTTATGACATTAGTCTCATGAGTTTATGAATTTTTACAGCTTTTTTTCTTGTCAGTATGTTACTTTATTCTCATTAGATTATGACAATCTCGAAAATTATGATTTTTTCTCATAATTTTTCAACTTTTTTTCTTGAAAGTTTACGACTTTTTTTCCCGTAAGTTTACAACATTAATCTCACAAGTTTGCAACCTTTTTCACATGCAGCCTTTTTTAAAATGATTTTTAGTGGTGTCCTTATGTTTGTCGTAGATTTCAGAGGCAAAGTTGCTCCATAAGCAGAAGGGAATGAACATTTTTTACTCCATGAAATAATTAGACAGATGGATAATTCTTGTAAAAGCAGTTTAAGGTCGTTGATTTCGCCACTTTCTCTCTGGACTCTTCCTCCTAAAATAGCAGAAAGAAAAAGCATCTGCGTCCTCGTCGACTCCAGAGGGGTCTGAGTCCGTCTGTCTGCCCCCCCCCCAGCCCGGAGGGTCCAGAGAAATCTGTCTGAAGGAATGACACAGATCTGACCCCGGCAGCTTTCACCGCCGCCTGCCGCCGCTCTCAGCCCCAACCCCACAAAAACCTGGGATAAAAGCTCCTCTAAAAGCAGATTCTGGGCTGAAACGCTGATAACTCTGAGGACATGATAGATGAGCAGCCCCCGCCTTTGTGCTGCAGCTTCAGATCCTTTCACATGGAGCTGTGGGGGGGT
This sequence comes from Thalassoma bifasciatum, assembly GCA_008086565.1. Classification (NCBI taxonomy): domain Eukaryota; kingdom Metazoa; phylum Chordata; class Actinopteri; order Labriformes; family Labridae; genus Thalassoma; species Thalassoma bifasciatum. The sequence continues at coordinate 29,677 of RPOG01003370.1, forward strand.
CAGAGGAGACTGGATTTACTGCCCGGCCTTCTGGAGGTGTTTGTGTGTGACATACAATGAAACATCTGTGAGGGGAGGGGCCGCTCTGATAACCCCCATGACACACTCGTACTTTTCCAACACCCACCCGACAAATTTCCCTCCAGAAAACAGGACGGAAATCTGCTGCAAAAGATCCAAAAACAGCTGAAGACGGAAACATGTCATCCTCCAATTTCACCTGAAAGTCTCAGTTTTTAAGTTTCAAGACTATCAGACAGACTTTTATCTTAAAGTCCTGTTAAATATGAACTAATGACTCTTTAAGACGCAGATTTGAGTCAGGAAATGTTAACTCTGTGACCAGAAATTACTTTAGAAACATGTGAACCACAAACCAGATTATTGAACCAATCAGAGCGATAAAACTTTTGTGGAGTGTTCATCCTATTTCCAATTTTCAAATCCAAATTGGAAAAAAAAACACAAGCAGGTGGGGGGTGTCCCATAGTGATAAAGAAATATTTGGGATGGCAAAAATGGTCAAAACTAGACGTTTAAAACAAATTCAAAATGACAAAAATGGTCATAATCACCCACGATAATAAGTTAAAGGTCGCAAAAGTGGTAAAAAAGAAGTTATAAAAGTGTTTTAAGGAGGCAAAAATGGTCAAACTCAGTGAAACAAGTTTTAAGTGGTTAATTAATCAAAAGCAGCTGTGAAGATGTTTAATGTGGCAATAATGGTCAAAACCAGCCATTAAAACAAATTCAAAGTAAACAAAGTTTGGTCAGAAAGTAGCTGCAATAAAGTTAATTGGAGGCAAAAATGGTCAAAAAGTAGCCAAGAGAATTTTGACTGTGGGGAAAATGGTCAAACAGGAGCAATAAAAAATAAATATAAGGTGGCAAAAATGGTCAAAACCAGCCACCACAATAAGTTAAAGGTCGCAAAAGTGGTTAAAAAGTAGTTATAAAAGTGTTTTAAGGAGGCAAAAATGGTCAAACTCAGATAGTGAAACAAGTTTTAAGTGGCTAATTAATCAAAAGCAGCTGTAAAGATGTTTAATGTGGCAATAATGGTCAAAACCAGCCATAAAACAAAGCTTGAGGTTGGAAAATGTCAGAAAATGTTTCATCTATTGTAACTTTTGTCAGTTGTGAGTTTCTTCAGTCACCTCTGTGGGATTTTATTTCAAGGGAACCAACAGTTTGGTTTCTCTTGTTTTTGACCCATAAGTGAAGGTGGGGGGTGTCCCATAGTGATATAGAAATATTTGGGATGGCAAAAATGGTCAAAACTAGCTGTTTAAAACAAATTCAAAATGACAAAAATGGTCACAACCACCCACGATAATAAGTTAAAGGTCGCAAAAGTGGTTAAAAAGTAGTTATAAAAGTGTTTTAAGGAGGCAAAAATGGTCAAACTCAGATAGTGAAACAAGTTTTAAGTGGTTAATTAATCAAAAGCAGCTGTAAAGATGTTTAATGTGGTAAAAATGGTCAAAACCAGCCATAAAACAAAGGTTGTGGTTGGAAAAAATAACTTTTGTCAGTTGTGAGTTTCTTCAGTCACCTCTGTGGGATTTTATTTTATGGGAACCAACAGTTCGGTTTCTCGTTTTTGACCCATGAGTGAACCTCAGATGTTTCCTGATATCTTCTTCTTGTCCTGATGCTTTTGTGCTCATGTGGTATTAAATATCCTGACGTTACGCTCAGATCTCTCATTCAGAAATAGGAAGATCAGGGAGCAAAGTGCCGGTGGCTGATTTTCTGATAAATTAATGGGCAGAGAAAGAAAAAGCTGCTGCTGTAAATAGCAGAGCTCAGAGTTTAATCACACTTATTGAGGTGAACGGGTCTGTAACCTTCAGAGAGATTATGTAAGAATAATAACCTGACGCTGACATAACCGCGTCACAGAGAAATGAGACTTTAGCAGCTTTTTCAGCAGGTGTTGATCTTTTTACTGACTTTTTCAACTCTTTTCTTTCCTCAGGTGAACGTTTACGTGCTGGGAAGAACTTTCCTGGTTTTGGCCCGAGAGCTGTGCATCAACGCCCCCGCCATAGGTACGAACTCACCTTTACCTGTTTGACTGGATTTAATCTGACACACGTCGTCCAATCAGACTCGGCTGTTTAGTTTTACAGGCATGAATTAACAAAACAAATACTTTGACTGGGTTTTAAGTGACTCAAAACTTTGAAAAGCTGCTCTGAATCTAAATTTGTGAGTTTGTGGGTTAAAGAGGTCACATGGACGTTGGGTGGTCCTCAGTGAAAACAGCTTCTCTAATCAAAGATGATGACACAGCAAAGTCTAACAGTAAAAATAAAACTCATGCAGCTCCAGTTTGGCTCCGCTCTGTCACCAAAGATTTCTATTTAAGTCAAAGTGTCAACTCAGGGCAGGTTAGGGTTTCCCCATGTTATACTGATATTGGAATATTTGAGGTGGCAAAAATGGTCAAAACCAGCTTTAAAAATAAGTTTTTAGGCAGTCAAAGTGGTTAAATAGTAGTTATAGAGTGTTTAAGGAGGCAGAAATGGTCAAACTCTGCCATTAAAACAAGTTTAAAGTGGCAACCTAGCTCAAAAGTTGCCATTAAAATGTTTAAGGCGGCAAAATGAGTCAAAACCAACCATAAAAACAAGTTTAAAGCAAGAAAATGGTCAAAACCAGCCATGAAGACACGTTAAAGGACGCAAAAATGTTGAAAATCACTTAAAACAATGTTGAATGTGGCAAAAATGGTCAAAACCAGCTTCAAAAATAAGTTTTTAGGCATCAAAAGTGGTTAAATAGTAGTTATAAAGTGTTTAAGGAGGCAGAAAACCTCCATAAAAACAAGTTTAAAGCAACAAAAAGGGTCAAAACCAGCTTTAAAAATAAGTTTTTAGGCAGTAAAAGTGGTTAAATAGTAGTTATAAAGTGTTTAAGGAGGCAGAAATGGTCAAACTCTGCCATTAAAACAAGTTTAAAAATGGCAACCTAGCTCCAAAGTTGCCATTAAAATGTTTGAGGTGGCAAAAATGGTCAAAACCAGCTTTCAAAATAAGTTTAAATCAAGAAAATGGTCAAAATCAGCCATGAAGACACGTTGAGGGACGCAAAAATGTTGAAAATCACTTAAAACAATGTTGAATGTGGCAAAAATGGTCAAAACCAGCTTGAAAATAAGTTTTTAGGCAGTAAAAGTGGTTAAATAGTAGTTTTAAAGTGTTTAAGGAGGCAGAAAACCAACCATTAAAACAAGTTTAAAGCAAGAAAATGGTCAAAACCAGCCATGAAGACACGTTGAGGGACGCAAAAATGTTGAAAATCACTTAAAACAATGTGGAATGTGACAAAAATGGTCAAAACCAGCTTTAAAAATAACCTTTAAGCAGTAAAAGTGGTTAAATAGTAGTTATAAAGTGTTTACTGAGGCAGAAATGGTCAAACTCTGCCATTAAAACAAGTTTAAAGTGGCAACCTAGCTCAAAAGTTGCCATAAAAATGTTTAAGGAGGCAGAAATGAGTCAAACCCAGCTTTAAAAATAAGTTTTTAGGCAGTAAAAGTGGTTAAATAGTAGTTATAAAGTGTTTAAGGAGGCAGAAAATCTCCATAAAAACAAGTTTAAAGCAAGAAAATTGTCAAAACCAGCAAGGAAAACAAATTTAAGGCAAACAAACAAAGTTAAAGGTTGCAAAAATGGGTAAAAAGTAGCCATTTAAACAAGTTTAAGGTGGCAAATAGTTGAAAGGTTATTATGAGAACTGAGATTGTGGCGAAAATTGTCAAAAAGGAGCAATGAAAATGTGCTTAATGTGGCAAAACTGGTCCATCAGAAGTAAATTTAAGGTGGAAAAAATGGACAGAAAGCAGCAAAAATGGGTAAAAATGGCAGAAAAACACTTTTTTATTGATATAAATTGTCTGTGTAATATCTAGGGTTACTTTTCTTAGGTAAGTGACCAAAATAACATCAAACTGTTCCATTATATTTCAGATTTTGAGTTTGTTTAGTTGCTTTTCTCCCTCATATCTATGTTTTTCTTAATCAGAACAGGAATGACAAAATAAATCAGCCCCTTGGTTTAAGGTGGCAGATGGTCAAAAAGAAGCCGTGAGAATTTGAAATGGGGATATTGATAAAAAAGGAGCCATAAAAATATGCTTACTGTGGCAAAAAGAGTCAAAAAGCAGCAAAAAAATGTTCAAACTTTTCAGACTTCTGACATTTCTGTTTTAAATCTCCTTTCTTATTGATCTGACCTAATAATCTGTTTTTTCAGAGACACTGAGCTGAGTTTGTTGTTGTTTTTTCTCCCTCATGTTTGTGTTTAGCTTATTCAAAATGGGAATAATGAAAAATATATCAGCCCCTTAGTTTAGTTTAAGGTGGCAAATGGTCAAAAAGGAGCCATACAAATATATTAAAGGTGCAAAAAAGGACAAAACCAGCCATAAAATTAAAATTTAAGGTGGCAAAATGGTCAAAAAGCAGCAATAATTGATGAAAATTGGGCAAAAAATGTTCAGGAAGTCGAAAAAACTTTTCAGAGTTCTGACATTTCTGTTTTAAATCTCCTTTTTATTGATCTTGTTATTATTTTTGATCTTTTTCGAGACACTGGGCTGAGTTTGTTTTGTTGTTTTTCTCCCTCATGTTTGTGTTTAGCTTATTCAAAATGGGAATACTGAAAAATATATCAGCCCCTTAGTTTAAGGTGGTCAAAAAGGAGCCATAAAAATATATTTAAGGTGCAAACAAAGGACAAAACCAGCCATAAAATTAAAATTTAAGGTGGCAAAATGGTCAAAAAGCAGCAATAATTGATGAAAATTGGGCAAAAAAATGTCCTTTTTATTGATCTTGTTATTATTTTTTATCTTTTTTGAGACACTGGGCTGAGTTTGTTTTGTTGTTTTTCTCCCTCATGTTTGTGTTTGTCTTATTCAAAATAAGAATAATGAAAAATAATATCACCCCTTTGAATGTTGCAGTTTAACAACACATAAAATGCAGAAGCTTAAAATAAAGGCACGATAAACTGTTATTGCAGAATAGGGAGAAATAATTGGACTTGGATTATTTTCTGTTCCCAGCCTTAAAAAGATCAGAACCTTATTTTTTTATAAAGACGCCTCCGTGACGCCTGGAGCTCCCTCACTGCACACGACACATTAAAAAAAAACCATCTGAGTGTGTGAGAACTTTCTGTTCTCATGAAGCTGGTTGTTGTTCTCTCTGCAGCAGCCAGAGGGCGCTGCAGCCCCTCCAATCCCCGACCCCCTCACTCACTCACTCACTCACTCACTATAAAGACGTGACATGTGCGACTTGATCACATTATAACCTTTATGTTTCATCATCATCAGGTGTGTAACATCCTCGTACAGAAAAACATCTCTGACAGCATCAAGCTGTTCGCAGTTAAACTGTATTTTACAAAAGACACATTTCCTCTGAGGCCGTCCTCTCTCTCTCTCTCTCTCTCTCTTTCTCTTTCTCAAGTGCAAATCAAGAAGATTTTCTACTTTTTTTAGAACCATAACACTACAGAAATCCTGCTCCGTGTTGAAGAACGCCGCTCCGACTGAAGCAACAACATCCTACGTCCACTCGCAAATTACACAACGTGAAGCCGTCGCCGCTAATTCCAGTGGCGGAGCTGAGTTTGATTACGTAACCACAAATCAGAGTATTGTGTTGTTTCTACAGCAGCCGCAGCCTCTGAACACGAGCGTCAGAGCAAATAAGGTTAACCCCACTTTAAATAAGGAAAATAACATTAAATTAAATAAAAGAACAGCTCCTTGGCTTTTAAAAGAGTCTCTCAAAGAACGATCCAGGCCATTTAGTGTGACATTAGTCGAGTGTTTTTTTGAAGCTACATTACTTTGAAGGCTGGGAGGCAGCAGCGGCGGCGGCGGCGGTAGTTTCCATCTCACGCGTAGAAGACGAGCTCGGGGATCTGTCCGCCCTGCACGCCCGTCCCATTGGTGCTGTCGGACGAGCACTGGAATTGAAAAGTCACCTTCCCGCACTGCACCTCCGTCATGCCCTCCTGACCGAAGTAGCTGAGCTCGTTCCCGTCCAGAACGGCGCTCACCGTGTAGAAGGCGTCCTGCTCCACCTGCACCGGATGCTCGAACCACACCGGGAACGTGCTGCTCGAGCCGTCCGACACGAACTTGGTCAGGTTATGCGCCAGCGTCACGCCTTGTCTCTTCAGTTCGATTTTCACGCTGTACTCGGCTTTGCCGCCGCTCGACCCGTACAGCCCCAAACCGGCGATAAAGATCCGCTTATCCACGGCGAACTGGATGCTGTCGCAGCGGCCGCGGTAACGCCACTGATTGCTCCTGTACGCCGACGACTGGAAGCGGTGGCACCTCTGAGGCGACAACCCCTTCCTCGCCGTCAGAGGGAAGTCCAGTTGGGGCTTTTTCGCCGCCGTGTACCACAGGAACACGTTGTGCGTCTCTTCCAGTGTCAGGATGTCGCATTGCGCCGCCCCGTTCGCAAACTCCTCCAGGCTCATGGACGGGATTCGCACCAAGAACAGCGCCTTCCCGAGGACTTCTCGCTTGTTGCGCGTCGTCGGACTCAGACACTGTCGCTTGCACTCCGCCGCCGCCCAGTTCATGACGGCCTCGAACACAACCACCTCTTTGGTGTTGAGCGTCTCCCGCCGCAGGATGATCTCCAGCGTCTGCAGGTCGATCTCGCAGAAACCCTCGGAGCAGAGCGAGAGCTCGGCCTGAGCGTCGATGACCTCCCAGCAGCGCTGCGTGAGCTCGGGCTCCTCGAAGAGGCGGCTCTGGGAGAGAAGCACGCAGGCGTTCTTCGCTTCCAGGCTGGTTTCCAGGAAGGTGACGCAGGCTTTGGCGAGCGCGGGGACGATGTACTTCTTGGCGGCGTACAGGGTGGCCAGCACCGTGTCTGCCTCCAGGTCGATCTCGTCGCTGTACATGTATCTGTGAGAAGGAAGAAGAAGATTTAACCACAGACTCNACACTGTCGCTTGCACTCCGCCGCCGCCCAGTTCATGACGGCCTCGAACACAACCACCTCTTTGGTGTTGAGCGTCTCCCGCCGCAGGATGATCTCCAGCGTCTGCAGGTCGATCTCGCAGAAACCCTCGGAGCAGAGCGAGAGCTCGGCCTGAGCGTCGATGACCTCCCAGCAGCGCTGCGTGAGCTCGGGCTCCTCGAAGAGGCGGCTCTGGGAGAGAAGCACGCAGGCGTTCTTCGCTTCCAGGCTGGTTTCCAGGAAGGTGACGCAGGCTTTGGCGAGCGCGGGGACGATGTACTTCTTGGCGGCGTACAGGGTGGCCAGCACCGTGTCTGCCTCCAGGTCGATCTCGTCGCTGTACATGTATCTGTGAGAAGGAAGAAGAAGATTTAACCACAGACTCCGTGATGTCACCATCTGTTACTGCGGCTCCGTTTTAAGGCCATTGACTGTTTATAGAACGGACAGCGTGCTTCCGCCTGTCACCGTTCTACGAATTTGAAGCCAAGAAACCCCGTTTCTCCAGCCGCCATTGTGCAGCCAGAAGAGAATTTCCGGTAGAAACATTTATTTCTTCTTCTTCAGAAGGTTTAGTCTCCTTTTGGCTCTTTCCTGAAGTTTCTTATATCCCCGATAAAAACTACTCATGAACGGCAGCTGTCAACTATCGTAAAACGAAACTTATATCGTGGTTTTTAACGTCCAATAACTAATGAGAAACGAACTTCTCAGAAAAAAAAACACCTGAACACCATGCAACCAAATGACATCATCATACCACCTTAGAGTAAGGATGAGAGAAACGTTTCTACCAGGTATCGTCATTTTTTAAAGTTTTCCCGGCTCATATCTGGAATACATGGGGAGGCGGGGCTTATGACCTATACTGCAGCCAGACACCAGGGGGCGGGGCTTATGGCCTATACTGCAGCCAGACACCAGGGGGCGGGGCTTATGACCTATACTGCAGCCAGACACCAGGGGGTGGAGCATCTGCTGGAGGCTTCAGTTTGAGTCAAACGTCGTTACGTCCACTCATTATACAGTCCATGGTTTACAGGCTAAACATTGGAAATGGGACGAGTGAGGAGTGCCCAAACTCACAGCTATTGGGCGCCCGTCAGTCACGTGATCTGAGCTGTGGCTCTGATTGGGTAAGC
>RPOG01003370.1:37844-65473 GCA_008086565.1 Thalassoma bifasciatum
GGCGGGGCTTATGACCTATACTGCAGCCAGACACCAGGGGGCGGGGCTTATGACCTATACTGCAGCCAGACACCAGGGGGCGGGGCTTATGACCTATACTGCAGCCAGACACCAGGGGGTGGAGCATCTGCTGGAGGCTTCAGTTTGAGTCAAACGTCGTTACGTCCACTCATTATACAGTCCATGGTTTACAGGCTAAACATTGGAAATGGGACGAGTGAGGAGTGCCCAAACTCACAGCTATTGGGCGCCCGTCAGTCACGTGATCTGAGCTGTGGCTCTGATTGGGTAAGCCCTCGATCCTAATATCTTCAAAACGGCCGAGTTAGAAAAAAATTCACCCCCCTCACAGTGTGTGCTGTTAGTGAAATCAGCGATCCAGACGGGAGACAGAGTTTGCACCAGGCTTTAAATACGCTACACTGCAAAAACTGAAATCTAATTAAGTCATTCTGTCTTATTTCTAGTAAAATTTTTCTTACTATTCTTGATTTGAGCCACATTTACTAGACAAGGTCATAATAATGTCTCATTTCAAGTTTTAATAAAGACAAAAATGAGGCATCATTTGCTTGTAATAAGTAAAAAAAAATCACCCAATGGGATAAGATAAAAGATTCTTGTTTTAAGACATCTTTCTAATTTCAAGAAACTTCCCGGGTGAATTCGTCTTATCCCATTGGCAGATTTTTCTGACTTGTTACAAGCAATTTACACCTCATTTTTGTCTTAAAAAACTTGAACTAAGACATTTTTATGACCTGGTCTGGTGAATGTGGCTCAAATTAAGAACAATAAGACAATTTTTACTACAAATAAGACAGAATGACTTGCTTAGATTTCAGTTTTTGCAGTGTAATTTCTGCTCTGAAAACGGCTTTTTTCCCCGTCCACTTGTACAGGACTTCTGTACTTCTGGAGCCTCAAGTGGTCACTGGAGGAACAGCAGCTTTTTAGCACTTCTGTGTTGTCTCATTTTGAGCGGAGGTTGCTGCTCGACTTTAACACAAACTCAGGGACAGAAGTGTCTGTTTTTCAGAAAGTTTCATCACTTTAAAGTCCCCAAAAAAAAATCCTAAAACTGGATTTTTTTTTTCCTTCTGTTGCAGAGATGTGACACATGGCGCTGGCTTAGCTTAAGCTACTGAATGAGCAACAAAGGACGGTTATTTTTAACCACTCGCCTGCATATGTTCCCCTCTAAGAAAATGATCTGGAAGAAAAAAAACGTTTGTAGTCGGACAAAGAGCGCTGAGAAAAGCAGCAATTACAGAGCAGCGTGCTCCTCTTTAGCGCTCGCAGCATTTTGGCTCTGACTCCTGCTCAGAGTTGGATGAGTAATAATACGCTTTGAAGTGACACTGAATGTCATGTCTCCTTCTGGTTGGTTGTGCATGAGGGGGGAGGGAGGGAGGAGGGGTGACGGCGTGTGTGACGGCGTAGAGCGTAGAGTGGCTTACTTCAGCAGAATTAGAAAAGCAGCAGGTTCCACATCTGGGATATGAATCTCAGACTCCTCCTCCGCCAGATCGCCGTAAAACATGGCACAGAAGACGGAGCTTCCCACGGCCAGCACATACTGAGAGGGAGGGAGGGGGGAGAGAGAGGGAGGGAGGGGGGAGACAGATGCGTCAGAGACAAACAGGATCACTTGTATTTGCTAAGTTGAATAAAGGAGCAGGAGGAGGTTTTTTTTTCTCACTCTCTCTGCAGCACAGACTCAACTCCCCCAACACAAACCTGCAGCTTTTACTGTAAATTTGTTTTAAATTATTCCATAAAATCCTCCTCACCTTGTGCGCCGGGACTTTCTGAGACGCCCCCAAAGGTCCCACGATGAAGTGGACGTCGGCCATGAGCTCATTGTTGAACATTAAGGCGTTTCTGAAAGCAGAGCAGGTTTCAGCAAACAGCCTCAATCAACTATTGTATAACATCAAATCCTCCCACGAGCTTTTTGCCCGGAGACACTGGTTATTTTCATAGATTTGGGAGGAGGAAGAAACTGCCGTAGCGCAGTTTTCTCCTCATCACAAGTCTGTGCAGCTCGTTAAAAAGCCAAATTCTGACTCATGTGATTTTGCGCTTTTGTCATTCAAGCGTTTTATTAACATTTCATAATAAGTTTGCATTGTCTTGCTGTTCTAAGTCCAAATAAATCAGTAATACTTGTCCAAACAACAAAAAACTTAAGCCCCTCCCAGCTGTTGAGCAAAGCTGCAGCTCTTTGTGAATTGTAAACAACATGTCAAAGTTAACAAAACTAATACAAGGGTTGACTTTTACATTTTAGTCTCCAATACTTTGAACTTTCTCATCTTTGTTTACAGTGTTGACATCATTTACTGCCCTAATCTGTCTGTAAATTATGTTTTTTCAACTGAATTGAAGAAAGTTACAGATTTAAAAGTTTGGCTTCATGAATATTTCTCCCTGAGGTTGGATCCAAAATTAACTCTTTAAGTAAACATTTAGTTCACTGAAGTCAAAATTTCATCATTTAATCTGAAAAATTTGACTTTTTATTAAAGAAATTTCACCCATTTAACTCAAAACTGAGACTTTTCTCATAATTTCATATTAATACTCTCTAAATTTGACATTTTATTCATATTTGACCTCTAATTTTCTGTTTTGTATCTCTAATTTTTGAATTTTCGTCTCAAATTTGACTTTTCAATCCCAAAATTTTGAAATTTCATCTCAATTTCAACTTCTTTTTTCCAAATTTGACTTTTGATCTCAAAATTCTGACTTTTATCCCTTGAATTAGACTTTTCTCTCATAATTTAAACTCTTTATCTCAAAGTTTGGACTTTTCCTGAAAATTTGACCCTGAATTTCTCAATTTTATCTCAAAATTTTGCTCGAATATCTCAAAATTTCAAATGTTTATCTCATAATTTCAACTTAGATCTCACAAAGTTTTGATTTCTAAAATCAAAATTGATTTTTTTAATCCCCAAATTTCAACTTTTTATCTTGAAATTTTGCCTTTATTGGCAAAGTACTGACTTTTTACTCAGTTTTTAACTTTTCATCTCAAAATTTGATTATTTTATCTCTAAAATGTTGCCTTTTTTATCTCAAAATGTCAACTTTTATCTCATAGAATTGACTTATAAAAACAAATTTCAACTTTTTTATCCCAAAGTTTGGACTTTTATCTCAAACATCATCTTTTTATCTTGAAATTCATATATCATATATCCTAAAACTAACTTTCAAGCCCAGATTTCAACGTCAATCTCAAAATTTCAACTTAACTCTCATAAATTTTTGACTTTAAAACCAAATTTCATTTCTTTATTCCCCAATTTTTGACTTTTATCTCAACTTTTAGTCTCTGACTCTGTATCTTGAGATTACGCCTTTATCAGCTCAGTTCTGACTTTGAACTCAAATTTTGACTTTTTGTCTCAAAATTTTCAACCAATTGTGAAATTTGAGGATTTTATCTCTAAATGTTGCTGTTTTATCTCAAAATTTCAGACGATTGTCTCATAAGTTTGACTTTTATCTCATAAAAGTCGACTTTTAAAATCATATTTCATGTTTTTATCCTCAAATTTGGACTTTTATCTCAAACAACCTTTCCTCTTGAAATTTTGTATTTCAGAATTTTGCCTTTTCTAATCCTAAACCTGACTTCTGAGCTCAGATTTCTAATTTAATCCCCAAATTTTTTGGTGATTCACTCATAATTTTGACTTTCATAAAGAAATTTCATCTCCCCCCCAAATTTGGACTTTTATCTCAAACATCAACTTTTTTTCTTGAAATTCATTTATCAGAATTTTGCCTTTATTATCTTAAAACTGACTTTCAAACTAAAATTGTGAAATTTGAGGATTTTATCTCTAAATGTTGCTGTTTTAGTTTTGTTTTTTTTTGTTTTTAGTTTGACTTATCTCATAAAGTCGACTTTTAAAATCAAATTTCATATTTTTTTATCCTCAAATTTGGACTTTTATCACAAACAACCTTTCCTCTTGAAATTTTGTATTTCAGAATTTTGCCTTTATTATTATAAAACTGACTTTCAAGCCCAGATTTCTAATTTAATCCCCAAATTTTTGGTGATTCACTCATAATTTTGACTTTCATAATGAAATTTCATCTTTCTTCCCCCCCAAATTTGGACTTTTATCTCAAACATCAACTTTTTATCTTGAAATTCATTTATCAGAATTTTGCCTTTATTATCATTAAATTGACTTTAAAGCTCAGATTTCTACATCAATCTAAAAATTTCAGATGATTATCACATAATTTCGACTTTTGAAATCAAATTTTTTTTTTTTTTTATCCCCAAACTTAGACTATTATCTGAAACATCAACTTTTTATCTTGAATTTATATCTAAGAATTTTGCCTTTTTCAATCCTAAAACTGAGTTCCAAGCTCAGATTTCTAATTTATTCCCCAAATTTTTGGTGATTCACTCATAATTTTGACTTTAAAAATGAAATTTCATCTTTCTTCCCCCCCAAATTTGGACTTTTATCTCAAACATCAACTTTTTATCTTGAAATTTTGTATTTCAGAATTTTGCCTTTATTAATATAAAACTGACTTTTTCAAACTACGATTGTGAAATTTGAGGATTTTATCTCTAAATGTTGCTGTTTTATCTCAAAATTTCAGATGATTGTCTCAAAAGTTTAACTTTTATCTCATAAAGTCGACTTTTAAAATCATATTTCATATTTTTTTATCCTCAAATTTGGACTTTTATCTTAAATAACCTTTCCTCTTGAAATTTTGTATTTCAGAATTTTTCTTTTATAATCCTAAAACTGACTTTCAAGCTCAGATTTCTAATTTAATCCCCAAATTTTTGGTGATTCACTCATAATTTCTACTTTTAAAATGAAATTTCATCTTTCTTCCCCTCCAAATTTGGACTTTTATCTCAAACATCAACTTTTTAGCTTGAAATTTTGTATTTCAGAATTTTGCCTTTATTAGTATAAAACTGACTTTCAAGCCCAAATTATTACTTTTATTCCCAAATTTTTGGTGAGTCACTCATAATTTTGACTTTAAAAATGATATTTCATCTTTTTTCCCCCAAATGTTGAACTTTTATCTCAAACATCTACTTTTTAGCTTGAAATTTTGTATTTCAGAATTTTGCCTTTATTATCTTAAAAGTGACTTTCAAACTAAGATTTCGACTTAAATCTCAAAATTTTTGATTTCTTTAAGAGCCAAACAAAATTCTCAACAAAGCCAAGTTTCCATCCCTATTTTTTTTTCTATTTGTCATAAATGGGCTTCCATAGCATCGTATTCCTGTAGATTGGCTCATGCATCCTGCGGGTTTAATTAGTTTCCTTCAGAATAAAAGTCCCCTAAAGAGCAGCTCGGTCACAGCTCGGATCATGCATGGGTCGTGGATCACGGTGGGGGGGTTGTTACCTCTCTCTGAGTGTGGGGTGGCTGCACTGCCAGCTGGGGGGCTGCTCCGGGTTGTTGTTGTTGATGTTGTGCTGGCTGCTGCAGCAGCTGCTGGGGGGGCTGCAGGCGGCGCTGCTGCCGCGGGGGCCGCTGCTCGGCTTCACCGGAGCCTCTTTGCTCTTGTCGGTGTCCGCGGACACGGTGGTGCCGGTGGACAGGTTGGTGTTGCTGGTGTTGCTGGTGGTGTTGGGGGGGTAGAGCTCCGCAGCCATCTTCTGGAACACGACGAACACAAACACGACGAAGAAGAACGAGTCCCTGTCTCAGTCCTAGAGTATCGTGTCGCCCTCGGACGGGTGGAAGACCCTGAAGAAGTCCGAAAGTCCCTCCTCCTCGTCCATCCAGTTTGTGGAGTACTAGGCCGGTACTACCTCGTCGGACGTCAGACGGCACCCGTACCCGAGTTAGTCGACTAGGCGGAGCTTTTAGGAGCCTTTCAGGGAGGGGGGACCTGGACTTGTAATGTGGGAACAGGAGGAAGAATCCGGCGTTAACCTGCGCGTAAAAACAGGCGCAGCTTCACATAAATAATCAGAATAAAATCCAGATAAATATCCAGGCTGGTGAAGTTGTGTCAGCTCATCCTTTCCACGGAGCGTCGCTTGTTTTCCCTTTTCACAGAGAGAGAGAGAGTAATCCGCAGCTGTTTTCCTCTTCTTCTCCTCTTTTTTCCTTTAATCCTCGCTTTTATTCCTCCTCTCCTCCTCTGTTTTCCTCCTGACTCCGCGCTCAGCTCCGACAAACTCTCCTTCACTGAGACTTTTACGCGTCCGCTTCAGTTTTTCTGCTTTTCTCTCTCTCGTCGTGATTCTCTCTCGGACGCCCAGGGGCGAGCGGAGGACCAATCAGAGCGCGGCAGGGCTGTGACGTCAAGGGGGAGGAGAAGCCCCGCCCCCAGCAGCTCCGCAGAGTGCGTCACCAGCTCCAGGCCCCGCCCCCTCCCAGCTGATGAGCCAGAGAGCTGAGATAAAAATAAAATTAGAGGAAGGACAGAGAAAATGACCCTGCAGGAGCAAAATACTGGAGGAGGAGCTTTAAATCCAATCACAACTATTAATATAGAGTCAAATAGAGTTATAATGACCATTTTTGCCTCCTTAAAACACTTTTATAACTACTTTTTAACCACTTTTGCGACCTTTAACTTATTGTTTTTGGTGGTTATGACCATTTTTGCCATCCCAAATATTTCTATATCACTATGGGACACCCCCCACCTTCACTCATGGGTCAAAAACGAGAAACCAAACTGTTGGTTCCCTAAAAATAAAATCCCACAGAGGTGACTGAAGAAACTGACAACTGACAAAAGTTACAATAGTTGAAACATTTTCTGACATTTTCCAACCTCAAGCTTTGTTTCAATGGCTGGTTTTGACCATTTTTACCACCTTATATTTATTTTTTATTGATCCAATTTGACCATTTTCCCCACAGTCAAAATTCTCTTTTTTTGCAGCTACCTTCTGACCCAACTTTTGTTTGTTTACTTTGAATTTGTTTCAATGGCTGGTTTTGACCATTATTACCACATTAAACATCTTTACAGCTGCTTTTGAATAATTAGCCACTTAAAACTTGTTTCACTATCTGAGTTTGACCATTTTTGCCTCCTTAAAACACTTTTATCACTACTTTTTAACCACTTTTGCGACCTTTAACTTATTGTTGTGGGTGGTTATGACCATTTTTGTCATTTTGAATTTGTTTTAAACGTCTAGTTTTGACCATTTTTACCATCCCAAATATTTCTATATCACTATGGGACACCCCCCACCTTCACTTATGGGTCAAAAACGAGAAACCAAACTGTTGGTTCCCTTCAAATAAAATCCCACAGAGGTGACTGAAGAAACTCACAACTGACAAAAGTTACAATAGATGAAACATTTTCTGACATTTTCCAACCTCAACCTTTGTTTAATGGCTGGTTTTGACCATTTTTGCCACATTATATTTATTTTTTATTGCTCCTGTTTGACCATTTTCCCCACAGTCAAAATTCTCTTGGCTACTTTTTGACCATTTTTGCCTCCATTAACTTTTTTTGCAGCTACTTTCTGACCCAACTTTTGTTTGTTTACTTTGAATTTGTTCTAATGGCTGATTTTGACTATTTTTACCACATTAAACATCTTTACAGCTGCTTTTGATTAATTAGCCACTTAAAACTTGTTTCACTATCTGAGTTTGACCATTTTTGCCTCCTTAAAACACTTTTATAACTACTTTTTAACCACTTTTGCGACCTTTAACTTATTATTGTGGGTGGTTATGACCATTTTTGTCTTTTTGAATTTGTTTTAAACAGCTAGTTTTGACCATTTTTGCCATCCCAAATATTTCTATATCACTATGGGACACCCCCCACCTTCACTTATGGGTCAAAAACAAGAGAAACCAAACTGTTGGTTCCCTTAAAATAAAATCCCACAGAGGTGACTGAAGAAACTCACAACTGACAAAAGTTACAATACATGAAACATTTTCTGACACTTTCCAACCTCAACCTTTGTTTTATGGCTGGTTTTGACCATTTTTGCCACCTTATATTTATTTTTTATTGCTCCTATTTGACCATTTTCCCCACAGTCAAAATTCTCTTGGCTACTTTTTCACCATTTTTTCCTCCATTAACTTTCTGACCCAACCTTTGTTTGTTTACTTTGAATTTGTTTTGACCATTTTAACCACATTAAACATCTTTACAGCTGCTTTTGATTAATAAGCCACTTAAAACTTGTTTCACTATCTGAGTTTGACCATTTTTGCCTCCTTAAAACACTTTTATAACTATTTTTTAACCACTTTTGCGACCTTTAACTTATTATTGGGGGTGGTTATGACCATTTTTGTAATTTTAATTTGTTTTAAACGTCTAGTTTTGACCATTTTTGCCACCTTATATTTATTTTTTATTGCTCCTATTTGACCATTTTCCCCACAGTCAAAATTCTCTTGGCTACTTTTTGACCATTTTTGCCTCCAATTAACTTTTTTTGCAGCTACTTTCTGACCCAACCTTTGTTTGTTTACTTTGAATTTGTTTAAATGGCTGGTTTTGACCATTTTAACCACATTAAACATCTTTACAGCTGCTTTTGATTAATAAGCCACTTAAAACTTGTTTCACTATCTGAGTTTGACCATTTTTGCCTCCTTAAAACACTTTTATAACTACTTTTTAACCACTTTTTCGACCTTTAACTTATTATTGTGGGTGGTTATGACCATTTTTGTCATTTTGGATTTGTTTTAAACAGCTAGTTTTGACCATTTTTGCCATCCCAAATATTTCTATATCACTATGGGACACCCCCCACCTTCACTTATGGGTCAAAAACAAGAGAAACCAAACTGTTGGTTCCCTTAAAATAAAATCCCACAGAGGTGACTGAAGAAACTCACAACTGACAAAAGTTATTTTTTCCAACCTCAACCTTTGTTTTATGGCTGGTTTTGACCATTTTTGCCACCTTATATGAATTTTTTATTGCTCCTGTTTGACCATTTTCCCCACAGTCAAAATTCTCTTGGCTACTTTTTGACCATTTTTTCCTCCATTAACTTTCTGACCCAACCTTTGTTTGTTTACTTTGAGTTTGTTTCAATGGCTGGTTTTGACCATGATTGCCACATTAAACATCTTTACAGCTGCTTTTGATTAATTAGCCACTTAAAACTTGTTTCACTATCTAAGTTTGACCATTTCTGCCTCCTTAAAACACTTTTATAACTACTTTTTAACCACTTTTGCGACCTTTAACTTATTATTGTGGGTGGTTATGACCATTTTTGTCATTTTGAATTGTTTTAAACGGCTAGTTTTGACCATTTTTGCCATCCCAAATATTTCTATATCACTATGGGACACCCCCCACCTTCACTCATGGGTCAAAAACGAGAAACCAAACTGTTGGTTCCCTTAAAATAAAATCCCACAGATGTGACTGAAGAAACTCACAACTGACAAAAGTTACAATAGATGAAACATTTTCTGACATTTTCCAACCTCAAGCTTTGTTTTATGGCTGGTTTTGACCATTTTTGCCACCTTATATTTATTTTTTATTGCTCCTGTTTGACCATTTTCCCCACAGTCAAAATTCTCTTGGCTACTTTTTGACCATTTTTGCCTCCATTAACTTTTTTTGCAGCTACTTTCTGACCCAACCTTTGTTTGTTTACTTTGAATTTGTTTCAATGGCTGGTTTTGACCATTAATGCCACATTAAACATCTTTACAGCTGCTTTTGATTAATTAACCACTTAAAACTTGTTTCACTATCTGAGTTTGACCATTTTTGCCTCCTTAAAACACTTTTATAACTACTTTTAAACCACTTTTGCGACCTTTAGCGTATTATTGTGGGTGGTTATGACCATTTTTGTCATTTTGAATTTGTTTTAAACGGCTAGTTTTGACCATTTTTGCCATCCCAAATATTTCTATATCACTATGGGACACCCCCCACCTTCACTTATGGGTCAAAAACGAGAAACCAAACTGTTGGTTCCCTTAAAATAAAATCCCACAGAGGTGACTGAAGAAACTCACAACTGACAAAAGTTACAATACATGAAATATTTTCTGACATTTTCCAACCTCAAGCTTTGTTTTATGGCTGGTTTTGACCATTTTTGCCACATTATATTTATTTTTTATTGATCCAATTTGACCATTTTCCCCACAGTCAAAATTCTCTTGGCTACTTTTTGACCATTTTTGCCTCCATTAACTTTCTGACCCAACCTTTGTTTGTTTACTTTGAATTCGTTTTAATGGCTGGTTTTGCCATTATTGCCACTTTAAACATCTTTACAGCTGCTTTTGATTAATAAGCCACTTAAAACTTGTTTCACTATCTGAGTTTGACCATTTTTGCCTCCTTAAAACACTTTTATAACTACTTTTTAACCACTTTTGCGACCTTTAACTTATTATTGTGGGTGGTTATGACCATTTTTGTCATTTTGAATTTGTTTTAAACTGCTAGTTTTGACCATTTTTGCCATCCCAGATATTTCTATATCACTATGGGACACCCCCCACCTTCACTTATGGGTCAAAAACGAGAAACCAAACTGTTGGTTCCCTTAAAATAAAATCCCACCGAGGTGACTGAAGAAACTCACAACTGACAAAAGTTACAATAGATGAAACATTTTGTTGCTTTTTGGCAATTTTTGCCAACTTAAACTAAGTTTTATTCCTACTCTTTGCTGTTTTTGGCTCATTTCTCCACTTGCATAGTTTCTTTTGTAAAGGTAGTTTTTAACAGTTTGTCTCTTTGGTTGAGTAACACATCTTGAAACAGCCAGACCACATTCTTTCAGAGAGTTAAAGTTATTTGTGGGTTTTTCTTTGCATCCAGAACAATTTTCCTGTCAGTTGTAGCTGAAATGTTTGTTGGTCTACCTGACCGTGGTTTGGTTTCAACAGAATCCCTCATTTTCCACTTCTTCATTAGAGTTTGAACTCT
The DNA here is from genome assembly GCA_008086565.1 of Thalassoma bifasciatum. Lineage (NCBI taxonomy): Eukaryota > Metazoa > Chordata > Actinopteri > Labriformes > Labridae > Thalassoma > Thalassoma bifasciatum. Next base: position 48,791 of record RPOG01003370.1, read on the forward strand.
GCTTATTGGCATCCTCAGTTCCTTGGATATCTTTTTATATCCCTTTCCTCTTTTATACAGTTGGATTCACTTTTCCTGCAGAAACTTTGACAATTCTTTTTCTTTCCTCGTGACTCAGAATCCAGAAATGTCAGTGCAGCACTGGATGATCATTCATATTTTCTGAAAAATGGGGGTATGTAAACTTCTGATCACAGTTGTATCTGTTGGAACAGTTTCAGGGTGAAGTCTGTCTCAGTGAGCTGTGATTTTTCTGCAGTGAACTCAGCCACATGAACAAAAACAGAACAAAATACAGTTCTGCTCAGAGTCACTTTGGGGTTTCGAGGGAAGGGCACAGCTTCCCTGCAGCGGAGTGATAACTCTTTAATGCTATTCATGCGTCCCCGCTTCAGCCGCTGATTGAAAGCAGCGAGTTCATGGCCTTTCTCCCGGGGTGGTCGCAGTAATTCTGGGGAATGTGAGGAGCAAGTGGAAGGAGGCGAGGAGGAGGCAGGTTGAGGTAAAGTGGGTACATGGGAAAGTAAACTGCAGCTCTCCATCACAGAATGACTCCTGGGCTGTTTGAGCGTCACAGATTGATTTGGCTGCAGAGGGAAAGAGGATTGGAGGAGGATTTTTTCACCTTAAACAGCCTCTTTCTCTTTTTTCTTCTTATGGAGATCTTTCCTGAGTGTTTACAGACGCTCCAGTAAAAGCTGCAGCAGTGAGGGTGAGCTCTGCACATGTATCATTACACGCTGCTGTGTGTGTGTGTGTGTGTGTGTGTGTGTGTGTGTGTGAGCGGGGGATCAGCCTGGATCTTATTACCATCTGGCTCTACCAGCTTTCCACTGGACTGCTCTTTAAACACAGACTCTGACTTCAAAAGATATTTGACTCCAGCGTCACAGTCGGAGCATGAAGTTCTGCTTTTGTCTCTGAGCTCCACAGGAAAAATGGCTCCTCCTAATTTTAGCCTTAACTTCTTACGCTCCAGTGGATCCTCAGCAACCGGTTCACCATTCTTGTGACATCATCAAAGTTTAGATTCTTCTCATTTCAGTCTCTAAGTTTGTTTCTCAGTTTTCTTCATTAGTGAAAGAATCACTCTGATAGTGATCACAACAACGTGGACGTCCTACCTGTTTGGGGTCATGACGTCACATCCTGACGCCCGTACCCTGAATATTCACTCTCCTTTCCACCAGAGGAATCCAGAGTTCAAACATATCAAAAGTGTTGTTTCATCAAATTATTCCAAGTGGTGAAATTTCTCCTGTAAAGTCCGTTGTTTGTCTGTCTGTCGTGTCCGTTCTCATCAATAACAGCAGCTTCACAGTCTTAGAGCATTTCCTCCTCAATGTCAATCTGACAAAGCTGCAAGTCTTTGTTTTCAACAGGGTTCTAGCTGCAAGACTAAAGTCACCCCATCCTTTTCTGTTGAGTTTTCATCCCAGGACAGCTTGTGATAGACAACAAGTGCTCCCTGCTTGACTGGTCTTGTGTAATAGCTCTATTAGAGGGTCGTTTATTGGCTAACAGGCCTGTCACTCACTCCTACACCTTGGTTAGTGGAATGTGAAGTGTCCTTCGTCGACGTCGGTAAATGTAGTAACTACTCAGAAGTAAGTGTAAGTACAAACGTTGTCTTCTCCTTCAATCTGTGACTGTGAAACTACAGTTTCATGATTTTTGTTGAACTTTTCCACAAAGAGAGCAAAGTTGACTAAAAAGAGGACACTGAGCACTGATGAATTCAAATGAAGAATTAAAAATTTATATTTAAGTCAGGATTCCAGAAAAAGTAGTACTGAAGTATTTGATTAATGTCATGATTTCAAGGAAAACAAAGCTGGAGAATGAAGCTAGAATCCTCAAAAAAAGGAAGAAATTCCCAAATAAAGTCTGTATTCTTGCAAAAAGAGTCAGATTTTTAGTTTGCAGAAGATTTTTAAGATTTCATTTGTAATGCTAGAAAGAAAACAAATAAGGATCTTAGATAAAAACTGGAATTCTTAACTGTAAGTCTCCTTGATGAGGAACAATCTGTGACTGTGAAACTACAATTTCATGATTTTTGTTGAAACTTTTCCACAAAGAGAGCAAAGTTGACTAAAAAGAGGACACTGAGCACTGATGAAGCTGGTTTTGTTTGTGCGAAGTCTTCTGCCTGAGACTAAAAACTCTCTAACTCCTACAAAGTTTTACCTAAAAAGCTCAAATTTCACCCAGATGTAGATGAGAAGGTGTAGAAGTGATGTGGTGGATGTTTTATCTCTGACATGAAGCATCTTGAAGTTAATGATGTTCAAAAATGGTTCTATAAAAACTGCATTTATCCTGATGTGGACTTTAGCCACATATAAAAACACAACATTTTCTGAAACTAGAGATTTTAATCTTGTAAATGAGGCGTCACTGATGAATTTTGACCTTGTGTTTCTTCAGTTATAAGCTTCAAAAATGTAGCGTGGTAAATAGGTCAGAGTTGTGTGGGGTGTAAGGGGTTAACAGACTCACCTGTCCGCTCAGACTCAGGTGTTTCTGCAGTTTCTGTCCCTCCTGCTGAAGTCTTTTCCATAAAGTTTCTGATTTGCTGCTCCGTCAGTTTCTCACAGACGTTGGAGGAGCAGGGAGAGTTTCGAGGCTTGAGCTTGTGATTGGACGTTTGCCCGTTTAAATCCTTTCACCAGCTGTGAAAATCTGGACCGAGGCTGTGAAAGAGAAACTGCTGCTCACAGAAACACTCCAGCTAAATCCTGCACTTCAGCACTGGAGCCAATTAGCAACCAGTGAGAGGAGCAGACTGGTTTTACTGGGAGGCTCACAGGTGCAGAAACTATTTTCTCTGAAGCAAAGTGGAGGACGTTATTCTGTTTGTTCCTGTAAACTAAAACCTCAGGGACTCTGGAGCAGTTTGACCAAACCGTCCAGTAAAGTGTCGTAGTCCTGAGCAGCTTTGATTCTGATCCGGAGGAAGATGATGAACAGTTAATGACTCACAGCTGCTCATTAAAAACTAAAGTTTCCTTTTACTCCTCTGGATCCAGTTCAACAAATAATCCTCACCAGAAACAACTAGATGTAGTTAATCCGTCCAATTCCCTGATTTTCTGCTATAAACGATTCCTCCATTAACAATCGTTGGTTTTCTGTTTGACAAAAACAAAAATTATTGCTCCATTTAAAGAAAGAAGCTGCTGAATTAGTTCTTTTTTATTGAGAAACAACTCAACACTGTGTAGTTTTTACTTCAGAATTATTGTTTTTAACTTGAGATAAATGTCCATATCTATCTATCTATCTATCTATCTATCTATCTATCTATCTATCTATCTATCTATCTATCTATCTATCTATCTATCTATCTATCTATCTATCTATCTATCTATCTATCTATCTATCTATCTATCCCTCCATCTCTCTCTCTCTATCGTCATATTTATTTACATTTGTATATTTGACTCTTTTATACCTAATAAATCTATTAAAACCTCTTGACACTGAATATAATTATGTTCTTTGCATCATTTATTGCATTTTATTGTAATGTTTGTAAATTTTAAACCTACTTTAAAGCTTTTTTTAAACTTTGTAAGGTGACCTTTAGTGCCATGAAAGTGCCCTTAAATAAAATGTATAACAATAATTATTATTATTATTATGATTAAATCCCTCTACACACTTTATCTCATGGAAGTTTCCTCTTTTTTGTTTCTGGTTGCTGCACTTTAGAAATGTTGTTGTACAACTGTTTAATGATAGGAAAAGTGTTCTGTTCTATTTTATTTTATTCTTTACTGTAGGGAACAGAAATAAACACAACACACATGATTGCAAATAATTGATAATCATTTTTTTTTTCACCACACTAACAGCGACTGTGTCAGATTTCAGGTTTGCACAAAGAGATTTTTAGGCATCAGTGAAATGATGAAAATGATTGAGGAAATGTTTTTCCCACAGTCTGCAGGAAAGTTTAATCCCGTCTAACTCTTAAACCTCCTCTCTCCTCAGACCCGTGTCTCTACATCCCTCGTTTCACTCAGCTGCTGGAGTTTGGGGAGAAAAACCACGAAGTTTCCATGACGGCGATGAGGCTGGTGCAGAGGATGAAGAGGGACTGGATGCACACGGGACGAAGACCGTCAGGACTCTGTGGGGCAGGTAAAACTCAAACTGGTTAAAGAGATAAATGTGGGGCAGGTAAAACTCAAACTGGTTAAAGAGAGAAATGTGGAGCAGGTAAAACTCAAACTGACGCAGCGTTTATCAATCAATCAATCTTTATTTATATAGCGCCAAATCATAACAAACGTTATCTCAAGACACTTTACAAAACATTAGCAGGTTGATACCTGTTAATGTTAGAGTATTTAGTTATTTTATTAACAGAGACCCAACATCAAGACAGGATAAGGAATCTTATCTCATCTTGATCCACCATGAGTTCAGCACTTTGCAGCAGCTTTTAGCAAAGTTACAGTGGAGAGGAAAAACTTCCCTTTAACGGGCAGAAACCTCGGACAGAACCAGACTCATGTTAGACAGAGAGAGAGAGAGAAGAAAAATTGGAGAACTGTCCAAGCCACAGCAGCAGGAGTCAGGTCGTCCCACAAGTCGACCATCTAGGTGTCGTTGTTAGGTCTACTTGGATGTTTGTTCGAGTCTCTGAGGGTCTCCTAGTACCCATTATTGATATTATCACGTAATTCTATTTTCAATCTGACTGTCTATCTCCTCTTTCCCAAACAGAAGCCTAGTGTGTCAGTTTCCCCCCAACAGTCTAAACCTATAGCAGCATAACTAAGAGCTGGTTCAGGCCTGATCCAGCTCTAACTATAAACTTTATCAAAAAGGAAAGTTTTAAGTCTGCTACTAAAAATAGAGAGGGTGTCCGCCCCCCGGACCTCGACTGGTCAGTTGTTCCAGAGAAGAGGAGCCTGATAACTAAAGGCTCGACCTCCCATACTACTTTTAGAGACCACAGGCACAGTCAGCAGGCCTGCATGCTGAGAGCGCAGTGATCTAGACGGGTAATATGGAACTATAAGCTGTCTAAGATAGGACGGACCAATGTTATTTAGAGCTTTATAGGTCAGGAGGAGAATTTTAAATTCTTTTCTAGATTTTACAGGTAACCAGTGTAGAGAAGCCAATACTGGAGAAATGTGTTCTCTCCTCCTGGTTCCAGTCAATACCCGAGCTGCAGCATTCTGAACTTAGGTTAGGTTTTAGAGAGAAATGTGGAGCAGGTAAAACTCAAACTGGTTTAGGTTTTAAAGATGATTAATGATGAGAAGTTATTCAAACCATGCAGCTGAAATATTGAGATGAGAAAGTCAAACCTTGAGCAAGAAGCAAAAACTTTGAGATCATTTAAATTTCTGCTATAAGTCCAAGTTTGGGATGATTAAGTCAACATTTAAAGATAAAAAGTTGAAATTTGGGATGAGTAAGTCAAAATTTAAAGAGAAATAGTTGAAATTTTAGGGTAAAAAGGTCAAAACTTTGAAGGAAAAAATTCAATATTTGAGATGAATATCAAACATCTGAGATCATAAAGGCAAAATTTTGAAATATTAATTAAAATTAAAAGTATTAGATCTAAAATGATGTGGGGATTTTGAAACAAATTTATTGCAAAAGTATATAAAAGCCAAATTTTTTTGATGAATATCAAACTTCTGCGATGATTAACTCAAAATTATGAGATTAAGCCAAATTTTTTAAGAAAAAGGGTCAAAATTTTGAAAAGAGAAATTAGATTAGAGTAAAAAGCCAAAACTTATGAGATAAAAAGTCAAAATTCTAAGATAAATATCAAATATCATGGATCAGAAAGTCAATGTTTTAAGATAAATAATCAAAATTAATAGAGAAAGGACAAAATCTTGAGAAAAGAGGTTTAAGGTTTTAGATAACAAGTGGAGGTTTTGAAATAAGTGAAATTTATGGGAAAAAGAAGTGGAACATTTGAGATAAAAACTCCAAATTCTGAGATAAATATAAAATGTTGGAGGTGAATGAGTCGAAATTATGAGATAAAAAGTCAAAATGTTGACATTAAGCCAAAATTATAAGAAAAAGCTTAAATTTATGGGAAAAAAATGTCAAAATCTTGAGAATTTTTTTATGTTTGAGTACAAAAAGTCAAAACTTTAAGACAAAATTTTCCAAATTCTTGGATACATATCAAACTTCTGAGATTATTAAGTCCAAATTTTGAAAGAAAAAGTCAAAATTCTGAGATAAAAGGTTCAGAGTTTGTGATAAGTTGAGATTTTAAGGTCAAATTTATTGGAAAAGAAGTGGAAAATCTGAGATAAATAGACAAAATTTTGAAATAAAAGGTCAATACAAGAAGAAAAAAAGTCAAATCTGAAATAAAAAGTGAACATTTAGAGTTAGATGTTTATATTTTAAAGTGTCATAAATGTTTTTCTGTAGATTATTTTCTCACAGCTTCTCTTTGGGTCTTTCCCTCTGTCTCTGCTGCATCGCCTGAATAATTAATTNCCCCCCCCCCACTTTAGTCCTGGAGGCTGTGAGGAGTTTTCATGTTTCAGGAGCATCTATCTTTGAAGAGGAGGAGAGAGAAAAGTCTAATGACGGTTACATAAGTGTTCCCTCCCTTCAAGGCTCCGGCTGCTGCTCATTACATAATATTAGTGTTGGTGTTAAAACTGTGTGCGTGTGTGTGTACGAGTGTGTGTGTGTGTGTGTGTGTGTGTGTGTGTGTGTGTGTGTGTGGGCGGCCTGTTGTTCTGCTGTAGTTCTGCAGTCTTAAAGGTGTGCACACACAGACACCTCAAACTGAACAGGGTTTTAACTTTAAACCTGTTTAATCTCTGCAGACTTGGACAGTTAATCTGAATCTGTCCTGTTGCAATATTCTAACTGCAAACAGTGTAATATTTACCTGTAATATTTAATACTGAAACCTGAAATGTGTTAAAATACCATAGACCAGTGATTCCCACCCTGGTGGGCTGCGAAGGTATTGCAAGTGGGCCGCCAAATCACTTCCAAAAAGTATGATTTTTATGTGTCTGTGTGTGGGGATGTAATAACACAAAAATAAAATCAAACAATAATGTTTTAAATGCGAAGAAAAAGCAGGAAAAGCAGAGAATAGCGTAGGTTTTTTTTGACATGAGAATCAAGGTGACATTGATGAGCTTCTCTCTTTTCTTTTTTGCTTTGTTAATAAATGTTGCTGGTTATGAAACCTGAAAATCTGACAGTTTTTACAGTTTTTTTCAGGTTTTGGATTGAACAATGGTTTATAAAATGCCAGTCATTTTAAAGTTAGGGTTGTTTTTCTTTTTTGCCCTATCAGGTTTGGTATCCCGAGGCTTAAATATGTTCAGATATATCAATGTATATATGAAAAAAGTGCCACAAAAAGGCATTATATGGCCTCTGTATCTATATCTATAGGACCGGAGGTGGGCCGCGAAAATGTTTGAGACTTAAAAGTGGGACATGAGTTGGAAAAGGTTGGGAACCACTGCCATAGACAATATTTTTGTTGCAGTAGATGTTTTCTGCTCTACACCAATCTTACTCAATCCTGCTCAACCAAAGAGACAAACTGTTAAAAATGACATTGAAAAGCAGCAAAACAGCAAGAAGTAGCAATAAAAATAAGTTATGGGTGGAAAAAATGTTCATACAGCAGCAAAAAATGGTTCAAAAGTGGTAAAAAAAAGAGTGTGAAAAAGAGTGACTAAAATGGCCAAAAAACAACAAAAGTGGGCAAGAATATTCTAAGAAATAAGAGTAATCAGAAGGCAGCAACAATAGTGGAAAAAGTGGCACCAAAAAAAATAGTATAAAGTGGTTAAAATAGCCAAAGGCAACAAAAAATGGCAATAAAACTTAAAGAATAGTCAGACAGAAGCAAAAAACTGTTAAAAACTACCTTGAAAAGCGGCAAAAACAGCAAGAAGTAGCAATAAGAATAAGTTTAAGGTGGAAAAAATGGTTATAAAGCAGCAAAAAATGGTCCAAAAGTGGTGGAAAAAAGTGACTAAAATGGTCAAAATTCAGGCGTGAGTAGAAAAAAGGAAATTTCAAGGTTTTTATTGCAGTAAACTTGGCAAGAATGTTGGGAGCAAACTTGGAAAATTGTCAGAAAGTAGCAAAAATATTAACCAAAAATGGCACAAAAAAAAGAGTGAAAAGTGACTAAAATGGCCAAAAAACAACAAAAATTGGAGAGAATGTTTGGAGAAAACTTGGAAAATAGTCAGAAAATAAAACTTTCCAAAGGCCTGACATTTCTTCTGTAAATCTCTTTATTTATTGATCTTATTCTCACTTTCAAAGACACTTGATTTTGAGTTTTTCATGCTCTGCAATTTATAAAAACATCATCCCTATAAAACAGCAACTTAGCAAAATAATGGCACCATAAATTCTAATTGCAATACAAGGAAAAATAATCACACTGAGGTTATTTTTGTAAATCGTTCAGCCCGAGTGCAGATTGAACATGAAGCTGTTTGTTCATAATCACGTTCATATTAATAATTTCACAGTTTTAGGATCATATTTATATTTTATCTGAGTTTGATCAGTGTTTTTTTTCCTCAGCTCTTCACCTTAAACTCATCCTGTGAGAAAAGAGCTCAGAGACTCAGAGTTAAAGAACAACGCAGCACTTTTTGCAAACTGTTATGTATTTAATCCCGTCTCTTTCTTTTTTTCCAGCTCTTCTTGTCGCCGCTCGTATGTACGACTTCAGACGAACCATCAAAGAAATCGTCTGCGTGGTGAAAGTTTGTGAAACCACGTTACGGAAAAGGTGTGTGGAGAACTTTTTTAACCTGTTTACACTCGACTTTTTTAACCCTCTGTTTAAGTTTAAAGGTTTAAGGCAGCTTTAAATTAGGAGTAAAGTATAAAAAGATAAATCCAGGGTGAGCAAACGTTTTCTTCTGTCACTGACGTTATTCTGATCTTCACCAATCTGAGACGGAAGTTTAACATAAAGGAAAACATGAGACTGACTGTTTGTGCTGCATGAAATGAAATGCACAAAAGTGAACTTGGCTTCAATTATATTTCTTTTTGTCCAATATAAGGTCATAATTTGGAGATAAAACGTTGAGTTTTTGAAATGGAAAGTCAAAATTTTAGGGAAAAAAGTCAAAATTGTGAGGAAAAAAATCTAAATTACTGGGCAAAAGTTCAAAAATTAAAATTAAAAAATCCAATTTTTGGGGTAAAAGTATAAACTTTGGGATGAAAAGTCAGAATTGTGTAAAAAATAAAATAAAGAAAAAGTCCAAATTACTTGACACAAAGTCAAAAATTTGAGAGAAAAGTCAAAATAATCAAATAAAATGATTGAATTCCTGAGAATAAGTCTAAATTTGATTTTGCAAAAGTATAACTTTTGATATGAGTGGGAATGCTGAGATAAAAAGTCAAAATTTTGAGATAAATTTCAAATTTCTAAAATAGTTAAGTCAAAATTTTATGACAGTAAAAGTCAAAATTTTGAAATGTTTGACTTTAAGATAAATCAGAAATTTTGAAATGAAAGTTAATATGAGACAAGAAGTTGGAATTTTGAGATAAAACGTTAGTTATCAGATAATAAAGTCAAATTTTTTTAGATAATTGGTTTAAATTTGAGATTAAAAGTCAAAATTTTGGACCAGAAAGTGACATTTCTGACATGAAAAGTATTAATTTTGAGCTAAGTTAAAATTCTGAGATAAGTCGTCAACATTTTGAGGTAAAAACTTAAAAATGGAAATTCTGAGAAACAAATGAGATACCTTTTTATATTTTTTAACCTGCAGGAATGTTCTTTTCTACATTATTTCTGTTTGTCTTTGGCGTTTTTGCTGCAGACTGAACGAGTTCGAGGACACGCCCACCAGTCAGCTGACCATCGAAGAGTTCATGAAGACAGATCTGGACCAAGAGTGTGACCCGCCGTGTTTCACGCAAGGACTGAGGAAGAAGAAAGTTCAGCAGGTGAAGATCAAACAGGTTTTATCAACAATATATTTAACAATGGCCCCGCCCACGTCAACGCCCACGCCAACGCCCACGTCAACGCCCACGTCAACGCCCACGTCAACGCCCACGTCAACGCTCACATGATTCTTTAATTTAAGACGTTTTTCTTTAACGTGTTTAGTCATTAAAACTTTCTCAGCACACAGTGGGTGTTTTTGTCCCTCGCTGAACACCGTCCTCCATCTGCGTCTCAGACCAACAGAAAACAAACTCAGAGTTTCTGTTTTTGTTCTTTTAGGGAGAAAAATCAGCATCTGTCAAACACCCACAGCTCTGATCTACTTTTATTTGTCTTTTATTCGTCTTTTATTTCTCTGTAATCGTTTCATCCTGCACCGTCTGTGGATCAGGAAAAAACTTTCACTCTTTGATTTAATTTCTCTCTTTCTTTTCTTTTTCCTGCAGCTGGAGCTGGAGCTGAGGAAAAAGATGGAAGATGTTGAAGGTCAGAATATCACGTCCTTCTCATTTAAGTAAAACAAATTAAAAAAAGAATTTTCTGTTTAACTCTTTTCTGTTTGTAACACTTTTCTGTGTTTAACAAAGAAAAGTGTTAAATTCAGAAAAGAGTTAAAGCCAGAAAAGAGTTACTCTTTTCTGTGTTTAACTCTTTTCTGTTTAACTATTTTCTGTTTAACTCTTTTCTGTGTTTAACTCTTTTCTGTGTTTAACTCTTTTCTGTGTTTAACTCTTTTCTGTTTAACTCTTTTCTGTGTTTAACTCTTTTCTGTTTAACTATTTTCTGTGATTAACTCTTTTCTGGCTTTAACTCTTTTCTGAATTTAACTCTTTTCTGTTTAACTCTTTTGTGTTAAAATCTTTTCTGTTTAACTCTTTTCTGTTTAACTCTTTTCTGAATTTAACTCTTTTCTGTTTAACTTTTTTCTGTGTTTAAATCTTTTCTGTGTAACTATTTTCTGTTTAACTCTTTTCTGTGTTTAACTCTTCTTTGAATTTAACTCTTTTCTGTTTTACTCTTTTCTGTGTTTAACTCTTGTATTTAACTCTTTTCTGAATTAAACCTTTTTCTGTATTTAACTCTTTTCTGTATTTAACTCTTGTGTTTAACTCTTTTCTGTATTTAACTCTTTTCTGTTTTTAACTCTTTTCTGTTTAACTCTTATGTTTCACTCTTTTGTTTAACTCCTTTCTGTGTTTAACTCTTTTCTGTGTTTAACTCTTATGTTTAACTCTTTTCTGTGTTTAACTCTTATGTTTAACTCTTTTCTGTGTTTAACTCTTATGTTTAACTCTTTTCTGTGTTTAACTCTTTTCTGTTTAACTCTTTTGGTGAACAGATGAAATCCACAGTTATCAGGATGAAATCGATGCAGAGCTGGAGAACAGTCGTCCCAAACTCAGAGGAGTTTACGCCGCTTACGTCAAAGAAGAAACGACACAGAGAGACGGTGAGTTAGTGACTCTGACAGAAAGTTAGAGAAACAAACTAAAGAATCTGAGATTAAACTGAATCATGAGAAAATATTTATTCATCTTAACTCCACTGAGGATCAGAGAACAGAAAAAACATCACTTTAGTTTGATCCAGTGATTTTTAATTATTACAGACAAACGTTGATGCCAGTGTCTGGGGTTGTTATTTCTCTCATCATTAATTCGTGGCTGAATCGATGCGTCACACGGCGTTTATGGCGTTTATGGAGTTTATGGCGTTTATGGAGTTTATGGCGTTTATGGAGTTTATGGCGTTTTTGGAGTTTATGGCGTTTATGGCGTTGACGTTCAGAATAAACAGCTGTTCACTTTAGAGGAGAGCAAATAAAAACAACATCAGGAGGAAAATACGCACGTTTACATCTTTAATGAGGCTTTTATTTAGAAAGGGTGTGAAGCCACAGCACCTGTTAGTGCTCACACACACACACACACACACACACACACAGACAGGCCACCCACACAGAACACACACACACACACACACACACACACACACAGAGTGGAGTCCCTGTCATTCTTCCTCTTTATCTGTTTTTACCTTTGGCTCTTTATCTGCGGTCGTCTGTCTCTGTCTGTTTCTCACACACACACACACACTTATACACACACACTTATACACACACACACACACACACACACACACACTCTCTCAGTGTCCCTCTGTTCTCACACAGCGGGGGGGGGTTGGAGGCTGTCACTGATTTCAGGCGTGTTGCGGCGCTCTCAGATCCGGCGGCGTTGTCGTTTCATTCGTCTTAAACTGATTACTGACTTTCTTTTCTGACTCGTGGGCTGAATTTTGTACTTTTTAATTATTGCTGATGAAAAGACACATTTTAATTAGATTCAGGGACATAATTATGAGCCCGTTATTGTCTGAATGTGATTATTTATCAGCACTCCTAAATCAGGACGCAGGATTTAATCTTATTTGTGGCGTTTCTGTTGATCTCCATCTTTTTGTCGCTGTGGTCGAGCTGAAAGTGTGTTTTTTTTCTCCATGAATAATCTTTAATTGGTAACCTGGGAATCAGGTAATTCTGATATATAATTATACTCAGCTAATTATACAATCTGAGCACAAACTGCAGCTCTCTGCTGCTTTAGAAATCCTCAGGGAAACTCAGGATCCTGAATAATGAGAAAGAGGAGACAAACTGACTCATGATGATTGAAAATTAGCATTTTAGCTCACATCAGGAAAACTCCACACCCAGAAAAATGTGTTATTGTTCTTTTTTCAGTGACCTCTGAGCTTCCTGGAAGTTTTTATAACCTCATGACCTTTAATGGTCTGATGATCCGGTTAATTAACAACAAAAAGGGGTTTTCTCAAACTCTACATGAACATGTAAAACTTCACATCCTGTTTTTTCAGGTGGTCGAACTTTATCCGTCAAGAATCTAAATTTAAGCAGGACTACACATAAAATTTAGCTCCTGAGTGAGCAGATAAATTCATATTTACCATAGTTATCAAAAGCCCACTGGTGCAACTGCCTAATCCGTATAGAAAAGTCCTTATTCTTGGTGTATAATTGAGGCCTTAAAACGTCCTAAAACTTTTAAAAGTATTAAATTCATGTTTCTAAATTTAGGCCTTGACAATTATGTAATATCTAAGCAAGTCTTAAAAAGTCCCAAATTCATCTTTCTTAAATTGAAGCCTTAAAAAGTCTCTAAAAGTCTTTAAAAGTCTAACATTCAAGTGTCTAAAATTAAGGACTAAAAAGCCCTTTAAATTTTGGCCTTGAAATTTCTCAAAAAGTGTGAAAAAAAAACGTAAAAACTTCTAGATTAATGTATCTAAAATTGAGGCTTTAAAGACTTAAAAGCTTAACATTCGTACATCTTAAATTTAGGCTTTTAATCGTCTTAAGTCTCAAAAAGTCCTAAATTCAGGCCTTGAATTTCTGTAAAAGTCCATAAAAGTCTCAAAAAGTGCCTATATTTAACATTAAGGCTTTAAGAAGTTCCTAGAAGTCTCTAAAAGTCTTAAATTGATGATTCCAAAATTTAGGCCTTAAATTGCCTTAAAACATCCTCAATTCTTCATCTTCAACAAAAAATTAAAATGTCCCAAAAACTCTTTCAAAGTCTGAAATTAATTTACCTTAGATAAAGACCTGTAAGAGTCTAAAAAGTCTTAAATTCATGAATCTAAAATTTAGGCCTTGAAAGTGTCTTAAAGTCTTAAAAAGTTCAACATTTATCTGTAATTTTTACTATAAAACAGCCTCAAAAGTCCTAAGAAACCTCAATAAGTCCAACATTCATACATGTATCTAAAACTGAGGCCTTAAAACGTCTTAAATAATCTTTAAATGTCTGAACTTCATGTCTCTTAATTTGGGCCTTGAATATTCTTAACACTTTTAAAAAATCCCAAATTCAATTTTAGGCCTTAAAAAGTCTCAAAAAGTCTTAAAAGTCCTGAATTTTTTATTTTAAATTAAAATTACACCGGTGAAGGCTCACAGCTCAAAAAGAAGAAGACGACGATTGTTGCTGGAAAAACGATGCAGCTCCGTCACAGTCAGAGGAGTTTTTAACGACTCCATGTCAGTGAGATTTTATTTTGAAAGGCCCGTCCCTTAAACTCCAAGTTAAACATGTTTCCCTGTATTATTTTTTCCTCTAGATTGTGAAAACGAGGATGAAGACGCTCGCTCCACGTCGTCTAACGCAGCAGACGGCGAAGAACCAGAGGAAGGAGATGAGATCCAGGCCGTGGCGAAACATTTTGGCAAAAACCTGGAGGAAATTACTCTGGAGGCTCTGATCAAACTGGAGCAACTGACCCCTGAGGACCAGGACCAGGACCAGGACCAGGGGGGGGTCCAGAAGCGAGCGGGGCCGTCGCTGGCGTCCATTCTGGGCCGGACGCCGACCGCGGCGACGCTCGGCCTGAACGAGTCCATCAGCGAGTGCATCAGTAACGGGGACGGTGAGTAAATGTGCAGATTATGCAGATTAGAGTTTGTCACAAATTCATGAATCTAAAATTAAGGACTTTAAAGTTGCTCGAAATCTTAAAAAGTCTCACATTCATGTTTGTTAACTTAAGGCCCTAAAAAGTCTCTAAAATCTTAAAAAGTCTGAGCTTTATGCATCTAAAATTAAGGACTCAAAAAACTAGAAAGTTTTTAAAGTCCTAAATCCATACGTGGCCTTGAAATTTCTTAAAAAGTGTGAAAAAAAACTTAACATCTAGATTAATATACCTTAAAATGAGGCTCTTAAAGTCTTAAAAGATTAACAGTCATACATCTTAAATTTAGGCTTCCAATCGTCTTAAATGTCTCAAAAATTCCTAAATTCCTATATTGAAAATTTAGGCCTTAAAATCTTAAAGATGAATAAAAGCCTTTAAAAATTCCTTTGTCTAGATTCAGGCCTTGAATTTCTTAAAAAGTCTCAAAAAGACTTAATCTTGTGTCTTTAAAATTAAGGCTTTAAGAAGTTCCTAAAAGTCTTGAATTCATGACTCCAAAATTTAGGCCTTAATCTGTCTCAATTGTCTGATTGTGAGGCTGTAAAATTCTCCTTTGTTCTTCTGTTTTTATTCCTGAGAAAACGTCTGTTTCAGAAACTCTTTAACGCTCTAAGAAAAGAAAAGTGGACTCAGAGTTTGTGGATGATTCAGAGTCTGCTGCTTTAAACGTTTCAGGTCGTCTGTTGTTGTGTTTCTCTCCCTTAAAGCTGATGTGATTCAGTTTCTCCTTGACTCTGTCTGATACCTGCTCCATCCCATAATAACCATAATCAGGTTTAAAAACACACTCTCAGCTTTAATTGTGCTCATTAACTCTGCTCCAGAGTGAAACAGGCTGAGCTCAGTGTGAAAGATGTCGTCCTGGATTATATGATTATACTTCACTGTTTTTAGGGGGTAAATTATTTTAACCCTTTGAGTGAAAAACACATCAGAGCGTGAATTTAATGTAAAACAGGGTCAACGATCTTCATCCTTTAGCTGCGTCTCCCTGCGGCTTTGAAAAATAGATAAGTTTTCACTTTGAGTGCATTTTGTTTTGGTTTAGTTTTTTGAAATGCTAATTCTAAATTTAAAGGTCATTGTGATCTTGTAACATTAAAATAAAACAGATTTCAGTTTTTTTGTTGCTCAACAAATGCACAACAATGAAAAAAGCAGGAAAATTAAAAAGAGGCAAAACTGATCAAACACAAGCAAAAGGCTAAAACAGGAGCTAAAGGCTAAAACAGGAGCTAAAGGCTAAAACAGGAGCTAAAGGCTAAAACAGGAGCTAAAGGCTAAAACATAAGCTAAAGGCTAGAACAGGAGCTAGAGACTAAAACATGAGCTAAAGGCTAAAAACACAAGTTAAAGGCTAAAAACATGAGCTAAAGGCTAAAACATGAGCTAAAGGCTAAAAAAGGAGCTAAAGGCTAAAAACATGAGCTAAAGGCTAAAACAGGAGCTAAAGGCTAAAACAAAAGCTAAAAGCTAACACATGAACTAAAGGCTAAAACAGGAGCTAAAGGCTAAAACATGAGCTAATGGCTAAAACAGGAGCTAAAGGCTAAAACATGAACTAAAGGCTAAAACATGAGCTAAAGGCTAAAACATGAGTTAAAGGCTAAAAACATGAGCTAAAGGCTAAAACACTATATTAAGGTAGAAACTAATGCTAGAGGCTAAAACATGAGCTAAAGGCTTAAACATAAGCTAAAGGCTAAAACATGAGCTAAAGGCTAAAAACATGAGCTAAAGGCTAAAAAATAAGTTAGAGGCTAAAAACATGAGCTAAAGGCTAAAACACTATATTGAGGTAAAAACTAAAGCTAGAGGCTAAAACATGAGCTAAAGGCTTAAACATGAGCTAAAGGCTAAAACATGAGCTAAAGGCTAAAAACATGAGCTAAAGGCTAAAACATGAACTAAAGGCTAAAAACATGAGCTAAAGGCTAAAACACTATATTAAGGTAGAAACTAAAGTTAGAGGCTAAAACATGAGCTAAAGGCTTAAACATGAGCTAAAGGCTGAAACATGAGCTAAAGGCTTAAACATGAGCTAAAGGCTAAAACATGAGCTAAAGGCTAAAAACATGAGCTAAAGGCTAAAACATGAACTAAAGGCTAAAAACATGAGCTAAAGGCTAAAACACTATATTAAGGTAGAAACTAAAGTTAGAGGCTAAAACATGAGCTAAAGGCTTAAACATGAGCTAAAGGCTGAA